>JAVHZZ010000126.1:0-273000 GCA_036250195.1 Mixophyes australis
CATGATTCATGATTCAATTCTTGATTCATGATTCGATTCATGATTCATGATTCAATTCTTGATTCATGATTCCATTCATGATTCATGATTACATTTATGGTTCATGAATCTTGATTCAATTCATGATTTATTTCATGATTCATGATTCGATTCATGATTCATGATTCATGATTCAATTCAAGATTCAATTCATGATTTATTTCATGATTCCTGATTCGATTCATGATTTATTTCATGATTCCTGATTCGATTCATGATTCATGATTCATGATTTAATTCATGATTCAATTCAGGATTTATGATTCAATTCATGATTTATGATTCATGATTCAATTCATGATTCATAATTCATGATTCGATTTATGATTCATGATTCAATTTATGATGCATGATTCAATTCGTGATTCATGATTCAATTCATGATTCATGATTCATTTCATGATTCATTTCATGATTCATGATTCCTGATTCAATTCATGATTCATGATACAATTCATGATTCATGATTCATGATTTAATTCATGATTCGATTCATGATTCATGATTCAATTTATGATTCATGATTCGTTTCATGAATCATGATTCAATTCTTGATTCATGATTCGATTTATGATTCATGATTAAATTCATGATTCATGATTCGATTTATGATTCATGATTAAATTCATGATTCATGATTTATGATTCAATTCATGATTCATGATTTATTTCATGATTCAATTCATGGTTCATGAATCTTGATTCAATTCATGATTTATTTCATGATTCGATTCATGATTCATGATTCATGATTCAATTCATGATTCAATTCATGATTTATATCATACTTCATGATTCGATTCATGATCACGATTCATGATTCAATTCATGATTCAATTCATGATTTATGATTCAATTCATGATTCATGATTTATGATTCATGATTCATAATTCGATTTATAATTCATGATTCAATTCGTGATTCATGATTCAATTCATGATTCATGATTCATTTCATGATTCATTTCATGATTCATTTCATGATTCTTGATTCCTGATTCAATTCATGATTCATGATTCAATTCATGATTCATGATTCATTTCATGATTCATTTCATGATTCATTTCATGATTCATGATTCCTGATTCAATTCATGATTCATGATTCAATTCATGATTCAATTTATGATTCATAATTCATGATTCAATTCATGATTCAATTCATGATTCATAATTCATGATTCAATTCATGATTCAATTCATGATTCATGATTCATGATTCAATTCATGATTCATAATTCATGATTCGATTTATGATTCATGATTCAATTTATGATGCATGATTCAATTCGTGATTCATGATTCAATTCATGATTCATGATTCATTTCATGATTCATTTCATGATTCATGATTCCTGATTTAATTCATGATTCATGATACAATTCATGATTCATGATTCATGATTCAATTCATGATTCGATTCATGATTCATGATTCAATTTATGATTCATGATTCGTTTCATGAATCATGATTCAATTCTTGATTCATGATTCGATTTATGATTCATGATTAAATTCATGATTCATGATTTATGATTCAATTCATGATTCATGATTTATTTCATAATTCGATTCATGATTCATGATTCATGATTCAATTCATGATTCAATTCATGATTTATTTCATACTTCATGATTCGATTCATGATCACGATTCATGATTCAATTCATGATTCAATTCATGATTTATGATTCAATTCATGATTCATGATTTATGATTCATGATTCATAATTCGATTTATAATTCATGATTCAATTCGTGATTCATGATTCAATTCATGATTCATGATTCATTTCATGATTCATTTCATGATTCATTTCATGATTCTTGATTCCTGATTCAATTCATGATTCATGATTCAATTCATGATTCAATTTATGATTCATAATTCATGATTCAATTTATGATTCATAATTCATGATTCAATTCATGATTTAATTCATGATTCATGATTCATGATTCGATTTATGATTCATGATTCAATTCATGATTAATGATTCATGATTCAATTCATGATTCATGATTCAATTCATGATTCATGATTCATTTCATGATTCATTTCATGATTCATGATTCAATTCAAAATTCATGATTCAGTTCATGATTCATTTCATGATTCATTTCATGATTCATGATTCCTGATTCAATTCATGATTCATGATTCAATTCATGATTCATGATTCATAATTCAATTCATGATTCAATTCATGATTCAACTTATGATTTATAATTCATGAATCAATTCATGATTCAATTCATGATGCATGATTCATGATTCAATTCATGATTCATGATTCAATTCATGAATCATGATTCGATTCATGATTCATGTTTCAATTCATGATTCAATTCTTGATTCAATTCATAATTAAATTCATGATTCATGATTCAATTCATGATTCATGATTCATTATTCAATGCATGATTCATGATTCATGATTCAATGCATTATTCAATTCTTGATTCAATTCATAATTCAATTCATAATTCAATTCATGATTCATGATTTGATTCATGATTCATGTTTGAATTCATGATTCAATTCATGATTCATTTCATGATTCATGATTCATTTCATGATTCATAATTCACTTCATGATTCATGATACAATTCTTGATTTATGATTCATGATTCAATTCATGATTCATTTCATGATTCATGATTCAATTCATGATTCATGATTCAATTCATGATTCATGATTCGATTCATGATTCATGATTCATGATTCAATTCATGATTCATGATTCATGATTCAATTCATGATTCATGATTCAATTCATGATTCAAGATTCAATTCATGATGCGATTCATGATTCATGATTCAACATTCAATTCATGATTTATGATTCAATTCATGATTCATGATTGATTTCATAATTCAATTCATGGTTCATGAATCTTGATTCAATTCATGATTTATTTCATGATTCATGATTCGATTCATGATTCAATTCATGATTTATGATTCAATTCATGATTCATGATTCATGATTTAATTCCTGATTCATGATTCATGATTCATGATTCGATTTATAATTCATGATACAATTCATGATGCATGATTCAATTCGTGATTAATGATTCATGATTCAATTCATGATTAATGATTCAATTCATGATTCGTGATTCATTTTATGATTCATGATTCATAATTCAATTCATCATTCATGATTCAATTCATCATTCATGATTCAATTCATCATTCGATTTATGATTCATGATTCAATTCATCATTCATGACTCATGATTCAATTCATGATTCATGATTCAATTTATCATTCATGATTCAATTCATCATTCATGATTCATGATTCAATTCATGATTCATGATTCAATACATGATTCATGATTCGATTCATGATTCATAATTCAATTCATGATTCATGATTCATGATTCATTTCATGATTCGATTCATGATTCATGGTTCAATTCATGATTCATGATTCAATTCATTATTCATGATTCAATTCATGATTCATGATTCATGATTCGATTCATGATTCATGATTCATGATTCGATTCATGATTCATGATTCAATTCATGATTCATGATTCATGATTCGATATATGATTCATGATTAAATTCATGATTCATGATTTATGATTCAATTCATGATTCATGATTCAATTCATGATTCATGATTCATGATTCAATTCATGATTCATGATTCATGATTCGTTTCGTGATTCATGATTCAATTCATGATTAATGATTCAATTCATGATTCGTGATTCATGATTCATGATTCAATTCATGATTCGATTCATGATTCATAATTCATGATTCAATTCTTGATTCATGATTCAATTCATGATTCATGATTCATTTCATGAATCATGATTCATGATTCAATTCATGATTCATGATTCAATTCATGAATCATGATTCGATTCATGATTCATGATTCAATTCATGAATCATGATTCGATTCATGATTCATGTTTTAATTCATACTTCAATTCATGATTCATGATTCAATTCATGATTCAATGCATGATTCAATTCTTGATTCAATGCATGATTCAATTCTTGATTCAATTCATAATTCAATTCATGATTCATGATTCGATTCATTATTTATGTTTGAATTCATGATTCAATTCATGATTCATTTCATGATTCATGATTCAATTTATGATTCATGATTCAATTCTTGATTTATAATTCATGATTCATGATAAAATTCATGATTCATGATTTATTATGTAATTCATGATTCATGATTTATTTCATGATTCAATTCATGGTTCATGAATCTTGATTCAATTCATGTTTTATGATTCATGATTCAATTCATGATTCAGGTTATGATTTATTTCATGATTCATGATTCGATTCATGATTCATTATTCATGATTCAATACATGATTCAATTCATGATTTATGATTTAATACATGATTCATGATTCATGATTTAATTCATGATTCATGATTCATGATTCGATTTATAATTCATGATTCAATTCCTGATGCATGATTCAATTCGTGATTCATTATTCAATTCATGATTCATGATTCATTTCATGATTCATGATTCCTGATTCAATTCATGATTCATGATTCAATTCATGATTCATGATTTATTTCATGATTCATGATTCAATTCATGATTCAATTCATGATTCAATTTATGATTCATAATTCATGATTCAATTCATGAGTCAATTCATGATTCATGATTCATGATTCGATATATGATTCATGATTAAATTCATGATTCATGATTTATGATTCAATTCATGATTCATGATTCAATTCATGATTCAATTCAGGATTTATGATTCAATTCGTGATTCATGATTCAATTCATGATTCATGATTCATGATTCGATTTATGATTCATGATTCAATTCATGATGCATGATTCAATTCGTGATTCATGATTCAATTCATGATTCATGATTCATTTCATGATTCAATTCATGATTCATGATTCCTGATTCAATTCATTATTCATGATTCAATTCATGATTCATGATTCATGATTCAATTCATGATTCATGATTCAATTCATGATTCATGATTCAATTCATGATTCATGATTCAATTCATGATTCATGATTCAATTCATGATTTATGATTCATGATTCAATTTATGATTCATGATTCGTTTCATGAATCATTATTCAATTCTTAATTCATGATTCATTTCATGATTTAATTCATGATTCATGATTCCTGATTCAATTCATGATTCATGATTCAATTCATGATTCATGATTCATGATTCAATTCATGATTCGATTCATGATTCATGATTCATGATTCAATTTATGATTCATGATTCGTTTCATGAATCATTATTCAATTCTTGATTCATGATTCGATTTATGATTCATGATTAAATTCATGATTCATGATTTATGATTCAATTCATGGTTCATGAATCTTGATTCAATTCATGATTTATTTCATGATTCATAATTCGATTCATGATTCATGATTCATGATTCATGATTCAATTCATGATTCAATTCATGATTTATTTCATGATTCATGATTCGATTCATGATCATGATTCATGATTCAATTCATGATTCAATTCATGATTTATGATTCAATTCATGATTCATGATTTATGATTCATGATTCATGATTCGATTTATAATTCAAGATTCAATTAATGATGCATGATTCAATTCGTGATTCATGATTCAATTCATGATTCATTTCATGATTCATTTCATGATTCATTTCATGATTCATGATTCCTGATTCAATTCATGATTCATGATTCAATTCATGATTCAATTTATGATTCATAATTCATGATTCAATTCATGATTCAATTCATGATTCATGATTCAATTCATGATTTATGATTCATGATTCAATTCATGATTCATGATTCAATTCATGATTCATGATTCGATTCATGAATCATGATTCATGATTCAATTCATGATTCATGATTCGATTTATGATTCATGATTCAATTCATGATTAATGATTCATGATTCGATTCATGATTCATGATTCAATTCATGATTCGTGATTCATTTCATGATTCATTTCATGATTCATGATTCAATTTAAGATTCATGATTCAGTTCATGATTCATTTCATGATTCATTTCATGATTCATGATTCCTGATTCAATTCATGATTCATGATTCAATTCATGATTCATAATTCAATTCATGATTTAATTCATGATTCAACTTATGATTTATAATTCATGATTCAATTCATTATTCAATTCATGATGCATGATTCATGATTCAATTCATGATTCATGATTCATGATTCAAATCATGATTCATGATTCAATTCATGAATCATGATTCGATTCATGATTTATGTTTCAATTCATGATTCAAATCTTGATTCAATTCATAATTAAATTCATGATTCATGATTCAATTCATGATTCATGATTTATGATTCAATGCATGATTCATGATTCATGATTCAATGCATGATTCAATTCTTGATTCAATTCATAATTGAATTCATGATTCATGATTCGATTCATGATTCATGTTTGAATTCATAATTCAATTCATGATTCATTTCATAATTCATGATTCAATTCATGATTCATGAATCAATTCTTGATTTATGATTCATGATTCATGATTCAATTCATGATTCATGATTCAATTCATGATTCATGATTCATGATTCATGATTCAATTCATGATTTATTTCATGATTCATGATTCGATTCATGATCATGATTCATGATTCAATTCATGATTCAATTCATGATTTATGATTCAATTCATGATTCATGATTCATGATTCGATTTATAATTCAAGATTCAATTAATGATGCATGATTCAATTCGTGATTCATGATTCAATTCATGATTCATGATTCATTTCATGATTCATTTCAAGATTCATTTCATGATTCATTTCATGATTCATGATTCCTGATTCAATTCATGATTCATGATTCAGTTCATGATTCAATTTATGATTCATAATTCATGATTCAATTCATGATTCAATTCATGATTCATGATTCATGATTCATGATTCATGATTCAATTCATGATTTATGATTCATGATTCGATTCATGATTCATGATTCAATTCATGATTCATGATTCAATTCATGATTAATGATTCATGATTCGATTCATGATTCATGATTCAATTCATGATTCGTGATTCATTTCATGATTCATTTCATGATTCATGATTCAATTTAAGATTCATGATTCATTTCATGATTCATTTCATGATTCATTTCATGATTCATGATTCATGATTCAATTCATGATTCATGATTCAATTCATGATTCATAATTCAATTCATGATTTAATTCATGATTCAACTTATGATTTTTAATTCATGATTCAATACATGATTCAATTCATGATGCATGATTCATGATTCAATTCATGATTCATGATTCATGATTCAAATCATGATTCATGATTCAATTCATGAATCATGATTTGATTCATGATTCATGTTTCAATTCATGTATCAATTCTTGATTCAATTCATAATTAAATTAATGATTCATGATTCAATTCATGATTCATGATTTATGATTCAATGCATGATTCAATTCTTGATTCAATTCATAATTCAATTCTTGATTCAATTCATAATTCAATTCATGATTCATGATTTGATTCATGATTCATGTTTGAATTCATGATTTAATTCATGATTCATTTCATAATTCATGATTCATGATTTATGATTCAATGCATGATTCAATTCTTGATTCAATTCATAATTCAATTCTTGATTCAATTCATAATTCAATTCATGATTCATGATTTGATTCATGATTCATGTTTGAATTCATGATTTAATTCATGATTCATTTCATAATTCATGATTCAATTCATAATTCATGAATCAATTCTTGATTTATGTTTCATGATTCATGATTTAATTCATGATTCATGATTCAATTCATGATTCATGATTCAATTCATGATTCATGATTCAATTCTTGATTTATGATTCATGATTCATGATTCAATTCATGATTCATGATTCAATTCATGATTCATGATTCAATTCATGATTCATGATTCAATTCATGATTCATTATTCAATTCATGATTCATGATTCGATTCATGATTCATGTTTCAATTCATGATTCAATTCTTGATTCAATTCATAATTAAATTAATGATTCATGATTCAATTCATGATTCATGATTTATGATTCAATGCATGATTCAATTCTTGATTCAATTCATAATTCAATTCATGATTCATGATTCGATTCATGATTCATGTTTGAATTCATGATTTAATTCATGATTCATTTCATAATTCATGATTCAATTCATGATTCATGAATCAATTCTTGATTTATGTTTCATGATTCATGATTTAATTCATGATTCATGATTCAATTCATGATTCATGATTCAATTCATGATTCATGATTCAATTCTTGATTTATGATTCATGATTCATGATTCAATTCATGATTCATGATTCAATTCATGATTCAATTCATGATTTATTTTATGATTCATGATTTGATTCATGATTCATGATTCATGATTCAATTCATGATTCAATTCATGATTTATGATTCAATTCATGATTCATGATTTAATTCATGATTCATGATTCATGATTCATGATTCGATTCATGATTCACGTTATGATTTATTTCATGATTCATGATTTAATTCATGATTCATGATTCATGATTCATGATTCGATTTATAATTCATGATTCAATTCCTGATGCATGATTCAATTCGTGATTCATGATTCAATTCATGGATCATGATTCATTTCATGATTCATTTCATGATTCATGATTCCTGATTCAATTCATGATTCATGATTTAATTCATGATTCATGATTCATTTCATTATTCATGATTCAATTCATGATTCAATTCATGATTCAATTTATGATTCATAATTCATGATTCAATTCATGAGTCAATTCATGATTCGATTCATGATTCATAATTCATGATTCAATTCATGATTCATGATTCGATTTAGGATTCATGATTCATGATTCATGATTCAATTCATGCTTAATGATTCAATTCATGATTCAATTCATGATTCATGATTCAATTCATGATTCATGATTCATTTCATGAATCATGATTCATGATTCAATTCATGATTCATGATTCAATTCATGAATCATGATTCGATTCATGATTCATGATTCAATTCATGAATCATGATTCGATTCATGATTCATGTTTTAATTCATACTTCAATTCATGATTCATGATTCAATTCATGATTCAATGCATGATTCAATTCTTGATTCATGATTCATGATTCAATGCATGATTCAATTCTTGATTCAATTCATAATTCAATTCATGATTCATGATTCGATTCATTATTTATGTTTGAATTCATGATTCAATTCATGATTCATTTCATGATTCATGATTCAATTTATGATTCATGATTCAATTCTTGATTTATAATTCATGATTCATGATAAAATTCATGATTCATGATTTATTATGTAATTCATGATTCATGATTTATTTCATGATTCAATTCATGGTTCATGAATCTTGATTCAATTCATGTTTTATGATTCATGATTCAATTCATGATTCAATACATGATTCAATTCATGATTTATGATTTAATACATGATTCATGATTCATGATTTAATTCATGATTCATGATTCATGATTCGATTTATAATTCATGATTCAATTCCTGATGCATGATTCAATTCGTGATTCATTATTCAATTCATGATTCATGATTCATTTCATGATTCATTTCATGATTCATGATTCCTGATTCAATTCATGATTCATGATTCATTTCATGATTCATGATTTATTTCATGATTCATGATTCAATTCATGATTCAATTCATGATTCAATTTATGATTCATAATTCATGATTCAATTCATGAGTCAATTCATGATTCATGATTCATGATTCGATATATGATTCATGATTAAATTCATGATTCATGATTTATGATTCAATTCATGATTCATGATTCAATTCATGATTCAATTCAGGATTTATGATTCAATTCATGATTCATGATTCAATTCATGATTCATGATTCATGATTCGATTTATGATTCATGATTCAATTCATGATGCATGATTCAATTTGTGATTCATGATTCAATTCATGATTCATGATTCATGATTCGATTTATGATTCATGATTCAATTCATGATGCATGATTCAATTCGTGATTCATGATTCAATTCATGATTCATGATTCATTTCATGATTCAATTCATGATTCATGATTCCTGATTCAATTCATGATTCATGATTCAATTCATGATTCATGATTCATGATTCAATTCATGATTCATGATTCAATTCATGATTCATGATTCAATTCATGATTCATGATTCAATTCATGATTCATGATTCAATTCATGATTTATGATTCATGATTCAATTTATGATTCATGATTCGTTTCATGAATCATTATTCAATTCTTAATTCATGATTCATTTCATGATTTAATTCATGATTCATGATTCCTGATTCAATTCATGATTCATGATTCAATTCATGATTCATGATTCATGATTCAATTCATGATTCGATTCATGATTCATGATTCATGATTCAATTTATGATTCATGATTCGTTTCATGAATCATTATTCAATTCTTGATTCATGATTCGATTTATGATTCATGATTAAATTCATGATTCATGATTTATGATTCAATTCATGGTTCATGAATCTTGATTCAATTCATGATTTATTTCATGATTCATAATTCGATTCATGATTCATGATTCATGATTAAATTCATGATTCAATTCATGATTCATGATTCATGATTCAATTCATGATTCAATTCATGATTTATGATTCAATTCATGATTCATGATTTATGATTCATGATTCATGATTCGATTTATAATTCAAGATTCAATTAATGATGCATGATTCAATTCGTGATTCATGATTCAATTCATGATTCATGATTCATTTCATGATTCATTTCATGATTCATTTCATGATTCATGATTCCTGATTCAATTCATGATTCATGATTCAATTCATGATTCAATTTATGATTCATAATTCATGATTCAATTCATGATTCAATTCATGATTCATGATTCAATTCATGATTTATGATTCATGATTCAATTCATGATTCATGATTCAATTCATGATTCATGATTCGATTCATGAATCATGATTCATGATTCAATTCATGATTCATGATTCGATTTATGATTCATGATTCAATTCATGATTAATGATTCATGATTCGATTCATGATTCATGATTCAATTCATGATTCGTGATTCATTTCATGATTCATTTCATGATTCATGATTCAATTTAAGATTCATGATTCAGTTCATGATTCATTTCATGATTCATTTCATGATTCATGATTCCTGATTCAATTCATGATTCATGATTCAATTCATGATTCATAATTCAATTCATGATTTAATTCATGATTCAACTTATGATTTATAATTCATGATTCAATTCATGATTCAATTCATGATGCATGATTCATGATTCAATTCATGATTCATGATTCATGATTCAAATCATGATTCATGATTCAATTCATGAATTATGATTCGATTCATGATTTATGTTTCAATTCATGATTCAAATCTTGATTCAATTCATAATTAAATTCATGATTCATGATTCAATTCATGATTCATGATTTATGATTCAATGCATGATTCATGATTCATGATTCAATGCATGATTCAATTCTTGATTCAATTCATAATTCAATTCATGATTCATGATTCGATTCATGATTCATGTTTGAATTCATAATTCAATTCATGATTCATTTCATAATTCATGATTCAATTCATGATTCATGAATCAATTCTTGATTTATGATTCATGATTCATGATTCAATTCATGATTCATGATTCAATGCATGATTCATGATTCATGATTCAATTCATGATTTATTTCATGATTCATGATTCGATTCATGATCATGATTCATGATTCAATTCATGATTCAATTCATGATTTATGATTCAATTCATGATTCATGATTTATGATTCATGATTCATGATTCGATTTATAATTCAAGATTCAATTAATGATGCATGATTCAATTCGTGATTCATGATTCAATTCATGATTCATGATTCATTTCATGATTCATTTCAAGATTCATTTCATGATTCATTTCATGATTCATGATTCCTGATTCAATTCATGATTCATGATTCAGTTCATGATTCAATTTATGATTCATGATTCATGATTCAATTCATGATTTATGATTTATGATTCGATTCATGATTCATGATTCAATTCATGATTCATGATTCAATTCATGATTAATGATTCATGATTCGATTCATGATTCATGATTCAATTCATGATTCGTGATTCATTTCATGATTCATTTCATGATTCATGATTCAATTTAAGATTCATGATTCATTTCATGATTCATTTCATGATTCATGATTCATGATTCAATTCATGATTCATGATTCAATTCATGATTCATAATTCAATTCATGATTTAATTCATGATTCAACTTATGATTTTTAATTCATGATTCAATACATGATTCAATTCATGATGCATGATTCATGATTCAATTCATGAATCATGATTCGATTCATGATTCATGTTTCAATTCATGATTCAATTCTTGATTCAATTCATAATTAAATTAATGATTCATGATTCAATTCATGATTCATGATTTATGATTCAATGCATGATTCAATTCTTGATTCAATTCATAATTCAATTCATGATTCATGATTCGATTCATGATTCATGTTTGAATTCATGATTTAATTCATGATTCATTTCATAATTCATGATTCAATTCATGATTCATGAATCAATTCTTGATTTATGTTTCATGATTCATGATTTAATTCATGATTCATGATTTAATTCATGATTCATGATTCAATTCATGATTCATGATTCAATTCATAATTTATGATTTAATTCTTGATTTATGATTCATGATTCATGATTCAATTCATGATTCATGATTCAATTCATGATTCATGATTCAATTCATGATTCATGATTCAATTCATGATTCATTATTCAATTCATGATTCATGATTCGATTCATGATTCATGTTTCAATTCATGATTCAATTCTTGATTCAATTCATAATTAAATGAATGATTCATGATTCAATTCATGATTCATGATTTATGATTCAATGCATGATTCAATTCTTGATTCAATTCATAATTCAATTCATGATTCATGATTCGATTCATGATTCATGTTTGAATTCATGATTTAATTCATGATTCATTTCATAATTCATGATTCAATTCATGATTCATGAATCAATTCTTAATTTATGTTTCATGATTCATGATTTAATTCATGATTCATGATTCAATTCATGATTCATGATTCAATTCATGATTCATGATTCAATTCTTGATTTATGATTCATGATTCATGATTCAATTCATGATTCATGATTCAATTCATGATTCAATTCATGATTTATTTTATGATTCATGATTTGATTCATGATTCATGATTCATGATTCAATTCATGATTCAATTCATGATTTATGATTCAATTCATGATTCATGATTTAATTCATGATTCATGATTCATGATTCGATTCATGATTCACTTTATGATTTATTTCATGATTCATGATTTAATTCATGATTCATGATTCATGATTCATGATTCGATTTATAATTCATGATTCAATTCCTGATGCATGATTCAATTCGTGATTCATGATTCAATTCATGGATCATGATTCATTTCATGATTCATTTCATGATTCATGATTCCTGATTCAATTCATGATTCATGATTCAATTCATGATTCATGATTCATTTCATTATTCATGATTCAATTCATGATTCAATTCATGATTCAATTTATGATTCATAATTCATGATTCAATTCATGAGTCAATTCATGATTCATGATTCAATTCATGATTCATGATTCATGATTCAATTCATGATTCATGATTCGATTCATGATTCATAATTCATGATTCAATTCATGATTCATGATTCAATTCATGATTCATGATTCGATTCATGATTCATAATTCATGATTCAATTCATGATTCATGATTCATGATTCGATTTATAATTCATGATTCATGATTCATGATTCAATTCATGATTAATGATTCAATTCATAATTCAATTCATGATTCATGATTCAATTCATGATTCATGATTCAATTCATGAATCATGATTCGATTCATGATTCATGTTTCAATTCATACTTCAATTCATGATTCATGATTCAATTCATGATTCAATGCATGATTCAATTCTTGATTCATGATTCATATTTCGATGCATGCTTCAATTCTTGATTCAATTCATAATTCAATTCATGATTCATGATTCGATTCATGATTCATGTTTGAATTCATGATTCAATTCATGATTCATTTCATGATTCATGATTCAATTTATGATTCATGATTCAATTCTTGATTTATAATTCATGATTCATGATTCAATTCATGATTCATAATTCGATTCATGATTCATGATTCAATTTTTAATTCATGATTCATGATACGAATTATGATTCATGATAAAATTCATGATTCATGATTTATGATTCAATTCATGAGTCATGATTTATTTCATGATTCAATTCATGGTTCATGAATCTTGATTCAATTCATGTTTTATTTCATGATTCGACTCATGATTCATGATTCATGATTCAATTCATGATTCAGGTTATGATTTATTTCATGATTCATGATTCGATTCATGATTCATTATTCATGATTCAATACATGATTCAATTCATGATTTATGATTCAATACATGATTCATGATTCATGATTCAATTCATGATTCATGATTCATGATTCAATTTATAATTCATGATTCAATTCCTGATGCATGATTCAATTCGTGATTCATGATTCAATTCATGATTCATGATTCATTTCATGATTCATTTCATGATTCATGATTCCTGATTCAATTCATGATTCATGATTCAATTCATGATTCATGATTCATTTCATGATGCATGATTCAATTCATGATTCAATTCATGATTCAATTTATGATTCATAATTCATGATTCAATTCATGAGTCAATTCATGATTCATGATTCATGATTCAATTCATGATTCATGATTCATGATTCGATTCGTGATTCATGATTCAATTCATGATTCATGATTCAATTCATGATTCGTGATTCATGATTCAATTCATGATTCATGATTCGATTCATGATTCATAATTCATGATTCAATTCATGATTCATGATTCGATTTATGATTCATGTTTGAATTCATGATTCAATTAATGATTCATTTCATGATTCATGATTCAATTTATGATTCATGATTCAATTCTTGATTTATAATTCATGATTCATGATTCAATTCATGATTCATGATTCATGATTCAATTCATGATTAATGATTCAATTTATGATTCGTGATTCATTTTATGATTCATGATTCATTTTATGATTCATGATTCATGATTCAATTCATGATTCATGATTCAATTCATCATTCATGATTCAATTCATGATTCGATTCATGATTCATGATTCAATTCATCATTCATGACTCATGATTTAATTCATGGTTCATGATTCAATTCATCATTCGTGATTCAATTCATCATTCATGATTCATGATTCAATTCATGATTCATGATTCAATACATGATTCATGATTCGATTCATGATTCATAATTTAATTCATGAATTATGATTCAATTCATGATTCATGATTTATGATTCATGATTCATGATTCGATTTATAATTCAAGATTCAATTAATGATGCATGATTCAATTCGTGATTCATGATTTAATTCATGATTCATTTCATGATTCATTTCATGATTCATTTCATGATTCATGATTCCTGATTCAATTCATGATTCATGATTCAATTCATGATTCAATTTATGATTCATGATTCATGATTCAATTAATGAATTATGATTCATGATTCGATTCATGATTCATGATTCAATTCATGATTCATGATTCAATTCATGATTCGTGATTCATGATTCATGATTCAATTCATTATTCATGATTCGATTCATGATTCATGATTCAATTCATGATTCATGATTCATGATTCGATTTATGATTCATGATTCAATTCATGAATAATGATTCATGATTCGATTCATGATTCAATTCATGATTCGTGATTCATTTCATGATTCATGATTCAATTTAAGATTCATGATTCAGTTCATGATTCATTTCATGATTCATTTCATGATTCATGATTCCTGATTCAATTCATGATTCATGATTCAATTCATGATTCATAATTCAATTTATGATTTAATTCATGATTCAACTTATGATTTATAATTCATGATTCAATTCATGATTCAATTCATGATGCATGATTCATGATTCAATTCATGATTCATGATTCAAATCATGATTCATGATTCAATTCATGAATCATGATTCGATTCATGATTCATGTTTTAATTCATTATTCAATTCTTGATTCAATTCATAATTAAATTCATGATTCATGATTCAATTCATGATTCATGATTTATGATTCAATTCATGATTCATGATTCAATTCATGAATCATGATTCGATTCATGATTCATGTTTCAATTCATGATTCAATTCTTGATTCAATTCATAATTAAATTCATGATTCATGATTCAATTCATGATTCATAATTCATGATTCATGATTCGATTTATGATTCATGTTTGAATTCATGATTCAATTAATGATTCATTTCATGATTCATGATTCAATTTATGATTCATGATTCAATTCTTGATTTATAATTCATGATTCATGATTCAATTCATGATTCATGATTCAATTCATGATTAATGATTCAATTTATGATTCGTAATTCATTTTATGATTCATGATTCATGATTCAATTCATGATTCATGATTCAATTCATCATTCATGATTCAATTCATGATTTGATTCATGATTCATGATTCAATTCATCATTCATGACTCATGATTCAATTCATGATTCATGATTCAATTCATCATTCGTGATTCAATTCATCATTCATGATTCATGATTCAATTCATGATTCATGATTCAATACATGATTCATGATTCGATTCATGATTCATAATTTAATTCATGAATTATGATTCAATTCATGATTTATGATTCATGATTCATGATTCGATTTATAATTCAAGATTCAATTAATGATGCATGATTCAATTCGTGATTCATGATTTAATTCATGATTCATGATTCATTTCATGATTCATTTCATGATTCATTTCATGATTCATGATTCCTGATTCAATTCATGATTCATGATTCAATTCATGATTCAATTTATGATTCATAATTCATGATTCAATTCATGATTCAATTCATGATTCATGATTCATGATTCAATTAATGAATTATGATTCATGATTCGATTCATGATTCATGATTCAATTCATGATTCATGATTCAATTCATGATTCGTGATTCATGATTCATGATTCAATTCATTATTCATGATTCGATTCATGATTCATGATTCATGATTCAATTCATGATTCATGATTCATGATTCGATTCATGATTCAATTCATGATTCGTGATTCATTTCATGATTCATGATTCAATTTAAGATTCATGATTCATGATTCAATTCATTATTCATGATTCGATTCATGATTCATGATTCATGATTCAATTCATGATTCACGATTCATGATTCGATTCATGATTCAATTCATGATTCGTGATTCATTTCATGATTCATGATTCAATTTAAGATTCATGATTCATGATTCAATTCATGATTCATGATTCATGATTCAATTCATGATTCGATTCATGATTTATGATTCATGATTCGATATATGATTCATGATTAAATTCATGATTCATGATTTATGATTCAATTCATGATTCATGATTTATGATTCAATTCATGATTCATGATTCAATTCATGATTCGATTCATGATTCATGATTCATGATTCATGATTCAATTCATGATTCGATTCATGATTCATGATTCAATTCATGATTCATGATTCGATTCATGATTCATGATTCAATTCTTGATTCATGATTCGATTCATGATTCATGATTAAATTTATGATTTATGATTTATGATTCAATTCATGATTTATGATTTATTTCATGATTCAATTCATGGTTCATGAATCTTGATTCAATTCATGATTTATTACATGATTCATGATTCGATTCATGATTCATGATTTAATTCATGATTCTATTCAGGATTTATGATTCAATTCATGATTCAATTCATGATTCATGATTCAATTTGTGATTCATGATTCAATTCATGATTCATGATTCATTTCATGATTCATTTCATGATTCATGATTCGAATTTATAATTCATGATTCAATTCCTGATGCATGATTGAATTCGTGATTCATGATTCAAATCATGATTCATGATTCATTTCATGATTCATGATTCCTGATTCAATTCATGATTCATGATTCAATTCATGATTCCTGATTCAATTCATGATTCATGATTCAATTCATGATTCATGATTCATTTCATGATTCATGATTCAATTCATGATTCAAGTCATGATTCAATTTATGATTCATTATTCATGATTCAATTCATGAGTCAATTCATGATTCATGATTCATGATTCAATTCATGATTCATGATTCATGATTCGATTCATGATTCATGATTCAATTCATGATTCATGATTCAATTCATGATTCATGATTCATGATTCGATTCATGATTCATGATTCAATTCATGATTCATGATTCAATTCATGATTCATGATTCATGATTCGATTCATGATTCATGATTCAATTCATGATTCATGATTCAATTCATGATTCATGATTCATTTCATGATTCATGTTTTAATTTATGATTCAATTCATGATTCAATTTATGATTCATAATTCATGATTCAATTCATGATTCAATTCATGATTCATGATTTATGATTCAATTCATGATTCATAATTCATGATTCAATGCATGATTCAATTCTTGATTCAATTCATAATTCAATTCATGATTCATGATTCGATTCATGATTCATGTTTGAATTCATGATTCAATTCATGATTCATTACATGATTCATGATTCATGATTCAATTCTTGATTTATGATTCATGATTCATGATTCAAATTTATGATTCATGATTCAATTCATGATTCATGATTCGATTCATGATTCATGACTCATGATTCAATTCATGATTCATGATTCAATTCATGATTCATGATTCATTTCATGATTCATTTCATGATTCATGATTTAATTTATGATTCATGATTCATGATTCAATTCATGATTAATGATTTAATTCATGATTCATGATTCATTTTATAATTCATGATTCATGATTCAATTCATGATTCATGATTCAATTCATGATTCGATTCATGATTCATGATTCAATTCATGATTCATGACTCATGATTCAATTCATGATTCATGATTCAATTCATGACTTATGATTCATGATTCAATTCATGAATCATTATTCATGATTCAATTCATGATTCATGATTCAAGTCATGATTCATGATTCATGATTCGATTCATGATTCATAATTCAATTCATGATTTATGATTCATGATTCAATTCATGAATCATTATTCATGATTCAATTCATGATTCATGATTCAATTCATGATTCATGATTCATGATTCGATTCATGATTCATGATTCGAATCATGATTCATGATTCGATTCATGATTTATGATTCATGATTCGATATATGATTCATGATTAAATTCATGATTCATGATTTATGATTCAATTCATGATTCATGATTTATGATTCAATTCATGATTCATGATTCAATTCATGAATAGATTCATGATTCATGATTCATGATTCAATTCATGATTCATGATTCGATTCATGATTCATGATTCAATTCTTGATTCATGATTCGATTCATGATTCATGATTAAATTTATGATTCATGATTTATGATTCAATTCATGATTAGATTCATGATTCATGATTCATGATTCAATTCATGATTCATGATTCGATTCATGATTCATGATACAATTCTTTATTCATGATTCGATTCATGATTCATGATTAAATTTATGATTCATGATTTATGATTCAATTCATGATTTATGATTTATTTCATGATTCAATTCATGGTTCATGAATCTTGATTCAATTCATGATTTATTACATGATTCATGACTCGATTCATGATTCATAATTCAATTCATGATTCAATTCAGGATTTATGATTCAATTCATGATTCATTATTCAATTCATGATTCATGATTCATGATTCGATTTATGATTCATGATTCAATTCATGATTCAAATCATGATTTATTTCATGATTCATGATTCAATTCATGATTCAATTCATGATTTATGATTCAATTCATGATTCATGATTTATGATTCATGATTCATGATTCGATTTATGATTCATGATTCAATTCATGATTCAAATCATGATTTATTTCATGATTCATGATTCAATTCATGATTCAATTAATGATTCCTGATTCAATTCATGATTCATGATTCAATTCATGATTCAATTTATGATTAATAATTCATGATTCAATTCATGTTTCAATTCATGATTCATGATTCATGATTCAATTCATGATTTATGATTCATGATTAGATTCATGATTCATGATTCAATTCATGATTCATGATTCAATTCATGATTCATGATTCAATTCATGATTCGTGATTCATGATTCATGATTCAATTCATGATTCATGATTCGATTCATGATTCATGATTCATGATTCAATTCATGATTCATGATTCATGATTCAATTCATGATTCATGATTCATTTCATGATTTATTTCATGATTCATGATTCAATTCAAGATTCATGATTCAGTTCATGATTCATTTCATGATTCATTTCATGATTCATGATTCAATTAATGATACATGATTCAATTCATGATTCATGATTCATTTCATGATTCATGTTTTAATTCATGATTCAATTCATGATTCAATTTATGATTCATAATTCATGATTCAATTCATGATTCAATTCATGATTCATGATTCATGATTCAATTCATGATTCATGATTCAATTCATGATTCATGATTCATGATTCAATGCATGATTCAATTCTTGATTCAATTCATAATTCAATTCATGATTCATGATTCGATTCATGATTCATGTTTGAATTCATGATTCAATTCATGATTCATTACATGATTCATGATTCATGATTCAATTCTTGATTTATGATTCATGATTCATGATTCAATTTATGATTCATGATTCAATTCATGATTCATGATTCGATTCATGATTCATGATTCAATTCATGATTCATGATTCAATTCATGATTCATGATTCATTTCATGATTCATTTCATGATTCATGATTTAATTTATAATTCATGATTCATGATTCAATTCATGATTAATGATTCAATTCATTATTCATGATTCATTTTATGATTCATGATTCAATTCATGATTCATGATTCAATTCATGATTCGATTCATGATTCATGATTCAATTCATTAATCATGATTCATTTCATGATTCATTTCATGATTCATGATTTAATTTATAATTCATGATTCATGATTCAATTCATGATTAATGATTCAATTCATGATTCATGATTCATTTTATGATTCATGACTCATGATTCAATTCATGATTCATGATTCAATTCATGATTTATGATTCATGATTCATTATTCATGATTCAATTCATGATTCATGATTCAATTCATGATTCATGATTCAATTCATGATTCATGATTCATTTCATGATTCATTTCATAATTCATTTCATGATTCATGATTCCTGATTCAATTCATGATTTATTTCATGATTCATAATTCGATTCATGATTCATGATTCAATTCATGATTCAATTCATGATTTATTTCATGATTCATGATTCAATTCATGATTCAATTCATGATTTATGATTCAATTCATGATTCATGATTTATGATTCATGATTCATGATTCGATTTATAATTCATGATTCAATTAATGATTCCTGATTCAATTCATGATTCATGATTCTATTCATGATTCAATTTATGATTAATAATTCATGATTCAATTCATGTTTCAATTCATGATTCATGATTCATGATTCAATTCATGATTTATGATTCATGATTAGATTCATGATTCATGATTCAATTCATGATTCATGATTCAATTCATGATTCATGGTTCAATTCATGATTCGTGATTCATGATTCATGATTCAATTCATGATTCATGATTCCATTCATGATTCATGATTCATGATTCAATTCATGATTCATGATTCATGATTCATGATTCAATTCATGATTCATGATTCATTTCATGATTTATTTCATGATTCATGATTCAATTCAAGATTCATGATTCAGTTCATGATTCATTTCATGATTCATTTCATGATTCATTTCATGATTCATGATTCAATTAATGATACATGATTCAATTCATGATTCATGATTCATTTCATGATTCATGTTTTAATTCATGATTCAATTCATGATTCAATTTATGATTCATAATTCATGATTCTATTTATGATTCATAATTCATGATTCAATTCATGATTCAATTCATGATTCATGATTCATGATTCAATGCATGATTCAATTCTTGATTCAATTCATAATTCAATTCATGATTCATGATTCGATTCATGATTCATGTTTGAATTCATGATTCAATTCATGATTCATTACATGATTCATGATTCATGATTCAATTCTTGATTTATGATTCATGATTCATGATTCAATTTATGATTCATGATTCAATTCATGATTCATGATTCGATTCATGATTCATGATTCATGATTCAATTCATGATTCATGATTCAATTCATGATTCATGATTCATTTCATGATTCATTTCATGATTCATGATTTAATTTATAATTCATGATTCATGATTCAATTCATGATTAATGATTCAATTCATGATTCATGATTCATTTTATGATTCATGATTCATGATTCAATTCATGATTCATGATTCAATTCATGATTCGATTCATGATTCATGATTCAATTCATTAATCATGATTCATTTCATGATTCATTTCATGATTCATGATTTAATTTATAATTCATGATTCATGATTCAATTCATGATTAATGATTCAATTAATGATTCATGATTCATTTTATGATTCATGACTCATGATTCAATTCATGATTCATGATTCAATTCATGATTTATGATTCATGATTCAATTCATGAATCATTATTCATGATTCAATTCATGATTCATGATTCAATTCATGATTCATGATTCAATTCATGATTCATGATTCAATTCATTATTCATATTTCAATTCATGATTTATGATTCATGATTCAATTCATGAATCATTATTTATGATTCAATTCATGATTCATGTTTCAATTCATGATTTGATTCATGATTCATGATTCATGATTCAACTCATGATTCATGATTCAATTCATGATTCATGATTCATGATTTGATTCATGATTCATGATTCATGATTCGAATCATGATTCATGATTCATGATTCAATTCATGATTCGATTCATGATTTATGATTCATGATTCGATATATGATTCATGATTAAATTCATGATTCATGATTTATGATTCAATTCATGATTCATGATTTATGATTCAATTCATGATTCATGATTCAATTCATGATTAGATTCATGATTCATGATTCATGATTCAATTCATGATTCATGATTCAATTCATGATTCATGATTCATGATTCGATTCATGATTCATGATTCAATTCATGATTCATGATTCAATTCATGATTCATGATTCATGATTCGATTCATGATTCATGATTCAATTCATGATTCATGATTCAATTCATGATTCATGATTCATTTCATGATTCATGTTTTAATTTATGATTCAATTCATGATTCAATTTATGATTCATAATTCATGATTCAATTCATGATTCAATTCATGATTCATGATTTATGATTCAATTCATGATTCATAATTCATGATTCAATGCATGATTCAATTCTTGATTCAATTCATAATTCAATTCATGATTCATGATTCGATTCATGATTCATGTTTGAATTCATGATTCAATTCATGATTCATTACATGATTCATGATTCATGATTCAATTCTTGATTTATGATTCATGATTCATGATTCAAATTTATGATTCATGATTCAATTCATGATTCATGATTCGATTCATGATTCATGACTCATGATTCAATTCATGATTCATGATTCAATTCATGATTCATGATTCATTTCATGATTCATTTCATGATTCATGATTTAATTTATGATTCATGATTCATGATTCAATTCATGATTAATGATTTAATTCATGATTCATGATTCATTTTATAATTCATGATTCATGATTCAATTCATGATTCATGATTCAATTCATGATTCGATTCATGATTCATGATTCAATTCATGATTCATGACTCATGATTCAATTCATGATTCATGATTCAATTCATGACTTATGATTCATGATTCAATTCATGAATCATTATTCATGATTCAATTCATGATTCATGATTCAAGTCATGATTCATGATTCATGATTCGATTCATGATTCATAATTCAATTCATGATTTATGATTCATGATTCAATTCATGAATCATTATTCATGATTCAATTCATGATTCATGATTCAATTCATGATTCATGATTCATGATTCGATTCATGATTCATGATTCGAATCATGATTCATGATTCGATTCATGATTTATGATTCATGATTCGATATATGATTCATGATTAAATTCATGATTCATGATTTATGATTCAATTCATGATTCATGATTTATGATTCAATTCATGATTCATGATTCAATTCATGAATAGATTCATGATTCATGATTCATGATTCAATTCATGATTCATGATTCGATTCATGATTCATGATTCAATTCTTGATTCATGATTCGATTCATGATTCATGATTAAATTTATGATTCATGATTTATGATTCAATTCATGATTAGATTCATGATTCATGATTCAATTCATGATTCATGATTCGATTCATGATTCATGATACAATTCTTTATTCATGATTCGATTCATGATTCATGATTAAATTTATGATTCATGATTTATGATTCAATTCATGATTTATGATTTATTTCATGATTCAATTCATGGTTCATGAATCTTGATTCAATTCATGATTTATTACATGATTCATGACTCGATTCATGATTCATAATTCAATTCATGATTCAATTCAGGATTTATGATTCAATTCATGATTCATTATTCAATTCATGATTCATGATTCATGATTCGATTTATGATTCATGATTCAATTCATGATTCAAATCATGATTTATTTCATGATTCATGATTCAATTCATGATTCAATTCATGATTTATGATTCAATTCATGATTCATGATTTATGATTCATGATTCATGATTCGATTTATGATTCATGATTCAATTCATGATTCAAATCATGATTTATTTCATGATTCATGATTCAATTCATGATTCAATTAATGATTCCTGATTCAATTCATGATTCATGATTCAATTCATGATTCAATTTATGATTAATAATTCATGATTCAATTCATGTTTCAATTCATGATTCATGATTCATGATTCAATTCATGATTTATGATTCATGATTAGATTCATGATTCATGATTCAATTCATGATTCATGATTCAATTCATGATTCATGATTCAATTCATGATTCGTGATTCATGATTCATGATTCAATTCATGATTCATGATTCGATTCATGATTCATGATTCATGATTCAATTCATGATTCATGATTCATGATTCAATTCATGATTCATGATTCATTTCATGATTTATTTCATGATTCATGATTCAATTCAAGATTCATGATTCAGTTCATGATTCATTTCATGATTCATTTCATGATTCATGATTCAATTAATGATACATGATTCAATTCATGATTCATGATTCATTTCATGATTCATGTTTTAATTCATGATTCAATTCATGATTCAATTTATGATTCATAATTCATGATTCAATTCATGATTCAATTCATGATTCATGATTCATGATTCAATTCATGATTCATGATTCAATTCATGATTCATGATTCATGATTCAATGCATGATTCAATTCTTGATTCAATTCATAATTCAATTCATGATTCATGATTCGATTCATGATTCATGTTTGAATTCATGATTCAATTCATGATTCATTACATGATTCATGATTCATGATTCAATTCTTGATTTATGATTCATGATTCATGATTCAATTTATGATTCATGATTCAATTCATGATTCATGATTCGATTCATGATTCATGATTCAATTCATGATTCATGATTCAATTCATGATTCATGATTCATTTCATGATTCATTTCATGATTCATGATTTAATTTATAATTCATGATTCATGATTCAATTCATGATTAATGATTCAATTCATTATTCATGATTCATTTTATGATTCATGATTCAATTCATGATTCATGATTCAATTCATGATTCGATTCATGATTCATGATTCAATTCATTAATCATGATTCATTTCATGATTCATTTCATGATTCATGATTTAATTTATAATTCATGATTCATGATTCAATTCATGATTAATGATTCAATTCATGATTCATGATTCATTTTATGATTCATGACTCATGATTCAATTCATGATTCATGATTCAATTCATGATTTATGATTCATGATTCATTATTCATGATTCAATTCATGATTCATGATTCAATTCATGATTCATGATTCAATTCATGATTCATGATTCATTTCATGATTCATTTCATAATTCATTTCATGATTCATGATTCCTGATTCAATTCATGATTTATTTCATGATTCATAATTCGATTCATGATTCATGATTCAATTCATGATTCAATTCATGATTTATTTCATGATTCATGATTCAATTCATGATTCAATTCATGATTTATGATTCAATTCATGATTCATGATTTATGATTCATGATTCATGATTCGATTTATAATTCATGATTCAATTAATGATTCCTGATTCAATTCATGATTCATGATTCTATTCATGATTCAATTTATGATTAATAATTCATGATTCAATTCATGTTTCAATTCATGATTCATGATTCATGATTCAATTCATGATTTATGATTCATGATTAGATTCATGATTCATGATTCAATTCATGATTCATGATTCAATTCATGATTCATGATTCAATTCATGATTCGTGATTCATGATTCATGATTCAATTCATGATTCATGATTCCATTCATGATTCATGATTCATGATTCAATTCATGATTCATGATTCATGATTCATGATTCAATTCATGATTCATGATTCATTTCATGATTTATTTCATGATTCATGATTCAATTCAAGATTCATGATTCAGTTCATGATTCATTTCATGATTCATTTCATGATTCATTTCATGATTCATGATTCAATTAATGATACATGATTCAATTCATGATTCATGATTCATTTCATGATTCATGTTTTAATTCATGATTCAATTCATGATTCAATTTATGATTCATAATTCATGATTCTATTTATGATTCATAATTCATGATTCAATTCATGATTTAATTCATGATTCATGATTCATGATTCAATGCATGATTCAATTCTTGATTCAATTCATAATTCAATTCATGATTCATGATTCGATTCATGATTCATGTTTGAATTCATGATTCAATTCATGATTCATTACATGATTCATGATTCATGATTCAATTCTTGATTTATGATTCATGATTCATGATTCAATTTATGATTCATGATTCAATTCATGATTCATGATTCGATTCATGATTCATGATTCATGATTCAATTCATGATTCATGATTCAATTCATGATTCATGATTCATTTCATGATTCATTTCATGATTCATGATTTAATTTATAATTCATGATTCATGATTCAATTCATGATTAATGATTCAATTCATGATTCATGATTCATTTTATGATTCATGATTCATGATTCAATTCATGATTCATGATTCAATTCATGATTCGATTCATGATTCATGATTCAATTCATTAATCATGATTCATTTCATGATTCATTTCATGATTCATGATTTAATTTATAATTCATGATTCATGATTCAATTCATGATTAATGATTCAATTAATGATTCATGATTCATTTTATGATTCATGACTCATGATTCAATTCATGATTCATGATTCAATTCATGATTTATGATTCATGATTCAATTCATGAATCATTATTCATGATTCAATTCATGATTCATGATTCAATTCATGATTCATGATTCAATTCATGATTCATGATTCAATTCATTATTCATATTTCAATTCATGATTTATGATTCATGATTCAATTCATGAATCATTATTTATGATTCAATTCATGATTCATGTTTCAATTCATGATTTGATTCATGATTCATGATTCATGATTCAACTCATGATTCATGATTCAATTCATGATTCATGATTCATGATTTGATTCATGATTCATGATTCATGATTCGAATCATGATTCATGATTCATGATTCAATTCATGATTCGATTCATGATTTATGATTCATGATTCGATATATGATTCATGATTAAATTCATGATTCATGATTTATGATTCAATTCATGATTCATGATTTATGATTCAATTCATGATTCATGATTCAATTCATGATTAGATTCATGATTCATGATTCATGATTCAATTCATGATTCATGATTCGATTCATGATTCATGATTCAATTCTTGATTCATGATTCGATTTATGATTCATGATTAAATTTATGATTCATGATTTATGATTCAATTCATGATTAGATTCATGATTCATGATTCAATTCATGATTCATGATTTGATTCATGATTCATGATTCAATTCATGATTCGTGATTCATTATTCATGATTCAATTCATGATTCATGATTCGATTCATGATTCATGATTCATGATTCAATTCATGATTCATGATTCATGATTCAATTCATGATTCATGATTCATTTCATGATTTATTTCATGATTCATGATTCAATTCAAGATTCATGATTTAGTTCATGATTCATTTCATGATTCATTTCATGATTCATTTCATGATTCATGATTCAATTAATGATACATGATTCAATTCATGATTCATGATTCATTTCATGATTCATGTTTTAATTCATGATTCAATTCATGATTCAATTTATGATTCATAATTCATGATTCAATTCATGATTCAATTCATGATTCATGATTCATGATTCAATTCATGATTCATGATTGAATTCATGATTCATGATTGAATTCATGATTCATGATTCATTATACAATGCATGATTCAATTCTTGATTCAATTCATAATTCAATTCATGATTCATGATTCGATTCATGATTCATGTTTGAATTCATGATTCAATTCATGATTCATTACATGATTCATGATTCATGATTCAATTCTTGATTTATGATTCATGATTCATGATTCAATTCATGATTCATGATTCATGATTCATTTCATGATTCATTTCATGATTCATGATTTAATTTATAATTCATGATTCATGATTCAATTCATGATTTATGATTCAATTCATGATTCATGATTTATGATTCATGATTCATGATTCGATTTATGATTCATGATTCAATTCATGATTCAAATCATGATTTATTTCATGATTCATGATTCAATTCATGATTCAATTAATGATTCCTGATTCAATTCATGATTCATGATTCAATTCATGATTCAATTTATGATTAATAATTCATGATTCAATTCATGTTTCAATTCATGATTCATGATTCATGATTCAATTCATGATTTATGATTCATGATTAGATTCATGATTCATGATTCAATTCATGATTCATGATTCAATTCATGATTCATGATTCAATTCATGATTCGTGATTCATGATTCATGATTCAATTCATGATTCATGATTCGATTCATGATTCATGATTCATGATTCAATTCATGATTCATGATTCATGATTCAATTCATGATTCATGATTCATTTCATGATTTATTTCATGATTCATGATTCAATTCAAGATTCATGATTCAGTTCATGATTCATTTCATGATTCATTTCATGATTCATTTCATGATTCATGATTCAATTAATGATACATGATTCAATTCATGATTCATGATTCATTTCATGATTCATGTTTTAATTCATGATTCAATTCATGATTCAATTTATGATTCATAATTCATGATTCAATTCATGATTCAATTCATGATTCATGATTCATGATTCAATTCATGATTCATGATTCAATTCATGATTCATGATTCATGATTCAATGCATGATTCAATTCTTGATTCAATTCATAATTCAATTCATGATTCATGATTCGATTCATGATTCATGTTTGAATTCATGATTCAATTCATGATTCATTACATGATTCATGATTCATGATTCAATTCTTGATTTATGATTCATGATTCATGATTCAATTTATGATTCATGATTCAATTCATGATTCATGATTCGATTCATGATTCATGATTCAATTCATGATTCATGATTCAATTCATGATTCATGATTCATTTCATGATTCATTTCATGATTCATGATTTAATTTATAATTCATGATTCATGATTCAATTCATGATTAATGATTCAATTCATGATTCATGATTCATTTTATGATTCATGATTCATGATTCAATTCATGATTCATGATTCAATTCATGATTCGATTCATGATTCAATTCATTAATCATGATTCATTTCATGATTCATTTCATGATTCATGATTTAATTTATAATTCATGATTCATGATTCAATTCATGATTAATGATTCAATTCATGATTCATGATTCATTTTATGATTCATGACTCATGATTCAATTCATGATTCATGATTCAATTCATGATTTATGATTCATGATTCATTATTCATGATTCAATTCATGATTCATGATTCAATTCATGATTCATGATTCAATTCATGATTCATGATTCATTTCATGATTCATTTCATAATTCGTTTCATGATTCATGATTCCTGATTCAATTCATGATTTATTTCATGATTCATAATTCGATTCATGATTCATGATTCAATTCATGATTCAATTCATGATTTATTTCATGATTCATGATTCAATTCATGATTCAATTCATGATTTATGATTCAATTCATGATTCATGATTTATGATTCATGATTCATGATTCGATTTATAATTCATGATTCAATTAATGATTCCTGATTCAATTCATGATTCATGATTCTATTCATGATTCAATTTATGATTAATAATTCATGATTCAATTCATGTTTCAATTCATGATTCATGATTCATGATTCAATTCATGATTTATGATTCATGATTAGATTCATGATTCATGATTCAATTCATGATTCATGATTCAATTCATGATTCATGATTCAATTCATGATTCGTGATTCATGATTCATGATTCAATTCATGATTCATGATTCCATTCATGATTCATGATTCATGATTCAATTCATGATTCATGATTCATGATTCATGATTCAATTCATGATTCATGATTCATTTCATGATTTATTTCATGATTCATGATTCAATTCAAGATTCATGATTCAGTTCATGATTCATTTCATGATTCATTTCATGATTCATTTCATGATTCATGATTCAATTAATGATACATGATTCAATTCATGATTCATGATTCATTTCATGATTCATGTTTTAATTCATGATTCAATTCATGATTCAATTTATGATTCATAATTCATGATTCAATTTATGATTCATAATTCATGATTCAATTCATGATTCAATTCATGATTCATGATTCATGATTCAATGCATGATTCAATTCTTGATTCAATTCATAATTCAATTCATGATTCATGATTCGATTCATGATTCATGTTTGAATTCATGATTCAATTCATGATTCATTACATGATTCATGATTCATGATTCAATTCTTGATTTATGATTCATGATTCATGATTCAATTTATGATTCATGATTCAATTCATGATTCATGATTCGATTCATGATTCATGATTCATGATTCAATTCATGATTCATGATTCAATTCATGATTCATGATTCATTTCATGATTCATTTCATGATTCATGATTTAATTTATAATTCATGATTCATGATTCAATTCATGATTAATGATTCAATTCATGATTCATGATTCATTTTATGATTCATGATTCATGATTCAATTCATGATTCATGATTCAATTCATGATTCGATTCATGATTCATGATTCAATTCATTAATCATGATTCATTTCATGATTCATTTCATGATTCATGATTTAATTTATAATTCATGATTCATGATTCAATTCATGATTAATGATTCAATTAATGATTCATGATTCATTTTATGATTCATGACTCATGATTCAATTCATGATTCATGATTCAATTCATGATTTATGATTCATGATTCAATTCATGAATCATTATTCATGATTCAATTCATGATTCATGATTCAATTCATGATTCATGATTCAATTCATGATTCATGATTCAATTCATTATTCATATTTCAATTCATGATTTATGATTCATGATTCAATTCATGAATCATTATTTATGATTCAATTCATGATTCATGTTTCAATTCATGATTTGATTCATGATTCATGATTCATGATTCAACTCATGATTCATGATTCAATTCATGATTCATGATTCATTATTCGATTCATGATTCATGATTCATGATTCGAATCATGATTCATGATTCATGATTCAATTCATGATTCGATTCATGATTTATGATTCATGATTCGATATATGATTCATGATTAAATTCATGATTCATGATTTATGATTCAATTCATGATTCATGATTTATGATTCAATTCATGATTCATGATTCAATTCATGATTAGATTCATGATTCATGATTCATGATTCAATTCATGATTCATGATTCGATTCATGATTCATGATTCAATTCTTGATTCATGATTCGATTTATGATTCATGATTAAATTTATGATTCATGATTTATGATTCAATTCATGATTAGATTCATGATTCATGATTCAATTCATGATTCATGATTTGATTCATGATTCATGATTCAATTCATGATTCGTGATTCATGATTCATGATTCAATTCATGATTCATGATTCGATTCATGATTCATGATTCATGATTCAATTCATGATTCATGATTCATGATTCAATTCATGATTCATGATTCATTTCATGATTTATTTCATGATTCATGATTCAATTCAAGATTCATGATTTAGTTCATGATTCATTTCATGATTCATTTCATGATTCATTTCATGATTCATGATTCAATTAATGATACATGATTCAATTCATGATTCATGATTCATTTCATGATTCATGTTTTAATTCATGATTCAATTCATGATTCAATTTATGATTCATAATTCATGATTCAATTCATGATTCAATTCATGATTCATGATTCATGATTCAATTCATGATTCATGATTGAATTCATGATTCATGATTGAATTCATGATTCATGATTCATTATACAATGCATGATTCAATTCTTGATTCAATTCATAATTCAATTCATGATTCATGATTCGATTCATGATTCATGTTTGAATTCATGATTCAATTCATGATTCATTACATGATTCATGATTCATGATTCAATTCTTGATTTATGATTCATGATTCATGATTCAATTCATGATTCATGATTCATGATTCATTTCATGATTCATTTCATGATTCATGATTTAATTTATAATTCATGATTCATGATTCAATTCATGATTAATGATTCAATTCATGATTCATGATTCATTTTATGATTCATGATACATGATTCAATTCATGATTCATGATTCAATTCATGATTCATGATTCAATTCATGATTCGATTCATGATTCATGATTCAATTCATTAATCATGATTCATTTCATGATTCATTTCATGATTCATTTCATGATTCATTTCATGATTCATGATTTAATTTATAATTCATGATTCATGATTCAATTCATGATTAATGATTCAATTCATGATTCATGATTCATTTTATGATTCATGACTCATGATTCAATTCATGATTCATGATTCAATTCATGATTTATGATTCATGATTCAATTCATGATTCATGACTCATGATTCAATTCATTATTCATAATTCAATTCATGATTTATGATTCATGATTCAATTCATGAATCATTATTCATGATTCAATTCATGATTCATGTTTCAATTCATGATTCGATTCATGATTCATGATTCAACTCATGATTCATGATTCAATTCATGATTCATGATTCATGATTCGATTCATGATTCATGATTCGAATCATGATTCATGATTCAATTCATGATTCGATTCATGATTTATGATTCATGATTCGATATATGATTCATGATTAAATTCATGATTCATGATTTATGATTCAATTCATGATTCATGATTTATGATTCAATTCATGATTCATGATTCAATTCATGATTAGATTCATGATTCATGATTCATGATTCAATTCATGATTCATGATTCGATTCATGATTTATGATTCAATTCATGATTAGATTCATGATTCATGATTCAATTCATGATTCATGATTCGATTTATGATTCATGATTCAATTCATGATGCATGATTCAATTCGTGATTCATGATTCAATTCATGATTCATGATTCATTTCATGATTCATGATTCAATTCATGATTCGATTCATGATTTATGATTCAATACATGATTCATGATTCATGATTTAATTCATGATTCATGATTCATGATTCGATTTATAATTCATGATTCAATTCCTGATGCATGATTGAATTCGTGATTCATGATTCAAATCATGATTCATGATTCATTTCATGATTCATGATTCCTGATTCAATTCATAATTCATGATTCAATTCATGATTCATGATTCATGATTCGATTTATGATTCATGATTCATGATTCATGATTCAATTCATGATTAATGATTCAATTCATGATTCAATTCATGATTCATGATTCGATTCATGATTCATGATTCAATTCATGATTCATGATTAAATTCATTATTCGATTCATGATTCATGATTCGATATATGATTCATGATTAAATTCATGATTCATGATTTATGATACAATTCATGATTCATGATTCATGATTCAATTCATGATTCATGATTCATTATTCAATTCATGATTCATGATTCGATTCATGATTCATGATTCAATTCATGACTCATGATTCAATTCATGTTTCATGATTCATTTTATGATTCATGATTTATGATTCAATTCATGATTCATGATTCAATTCATCATTCATTATTCAATTCATGATTCGATTCATGATTCATGATTCAATTCATGATTCATGACTCATGATTCAATTCATGATTCATGATTCAATTCATCATTCATGATTCAATTCATCATTCATGATTCATGATTCAATTCATGATTCATGATTCAATACATGATTCATGATTCGATTCATGATTCATAATTCAATTCATGATTCATGATTCATGATTCAATTCATGATTCATGATTCATGATTCAATTCATGATTCATGATTCATGATTCAATTCATTATTCATGATTCAATTCATGATTCATGATTCATGATTCGATTCATGATTCATGATTCATGATTCGATTCATGATTCATGATTGAATTCATGATTCATGATTCATGATTCAATTCATGATTCGATTCATGATTCATGATTCGATATATGATTCATGATTAAATTCATGATTCATGATTTATGATACAATTCATGATTCCTGATTCATGATTCAATGTATGATTCGATTCATGATTAATGATTCATTATTCAATTCATGATTCATGATTCGATTCATGATTCATGATTCAATTCTTGATTCATGATTCGATTCATGATTCATGATTACATTTATGGTTCATGATTCAATTCATGATTCATGATTCAATTTCATGATTTATGATTCAATTCATGATTTATTTCATGATTCATGATTCGATTCTTGATTCATGATTCATGATTCAATTCATGATTAATGATTCAATTCATGATTCAATTCATGATTCATGATTCGATTCATGATTCATGATTGAATTCATGATTCATGATTAAATTCATGATTCGATTCATGATTCATGATTCGATATATGATTCATGATTAAATTCATGATTCATGATTTATGATACAATTCATGATTCATGATTCATGATTCAATTCATGATTCGATTCATGATTCATGATTCATTATTCAATTCATGATTCATGATTCGATTCATGATTCATGATTCAATTCATGACTCATGATTCAATTCATGTTTCATGATTCATTTTATGATTCATGATTCATGATTCAATTCATGATTCATGATTCAATTCATCATTCATTATTCAATTCATGATTCGATTCATGATTCATGATTCAATTGATGATTCATGACTCATGATTCAATTCATGATTCATGATTCAATTCATCATTCATGATTCAATTCATCATTCATGATTCATGATTCAATTCATGATTCATGATTCAATACATGATTCATGATTCGATTCATGATTCATAATTCAATTCATGATTCATGATTCATGATTCAATTCATGATTCATGATTCATGATTCAATTCATGATTCATGATTCATGATTCAATTCATTATTCATGATTCAATTCATGATTCATGATTCATGATTCGATTCATGATTCATGATTCATGATTCGATTCATGATTCATGATTGAATTCATGATTCATGATTCATGATTCAATTCATGATTCGATTCATGATTCATGATTCGATATATGATTCATGATTAAATTCATGATTCATGATTTATGATACAATTCATGATTCCTGATTCATGATTCAATGTATGATTCGATTCATGATTAATGATTCATTATTCAATTCATGATTCATGATTCGATTCATGATTCATGATTCAATTCTTGATTCATGATTCGATTCATGATTCATGATTACATTTATGGTTCATGATTCAATTCATGATTCATGATTCAATTTCATGATTTATGATTCAATTCATGATTTATTTCATGATTCATGATTCGATTCTTGATTCATGATTCATGATTCAATTCATGATTCAATTCATGATTTATTTCATGATTCCTGATTCGATTCATGATTCATGATTCATGATTCAATTCATGATTCAATTCAGGATTTATGATTCAATTCATGATTCATGATTCAATTCATGATTCATGATTCCTAATTCAATTCATGATTCAATTCATGATTCATGATTCATGATTCAATTCATGATTCGATTCATGATTCATGATTCAATTTATGATTCATGATTCGTTTCATGAATCATTATTCAATTCTTGATTCATGATTCGATTTATGATTCATGATTAAATTCATGATTCATGATTTATGATTCAATTCATGATTCATGATTTATTTCATGATTCAATTCATAGTTCATGAATCTTGATTCAATTCATGATTTATTTCATGATTCATAATTCGATTCATGATTCATGATTCAATTCATGATTCAATTCATGATTTATTTCATGATTCATGATTCGATTCATGATCATGATTCATGATTCAATTCATGATTCAATTCATTATTCATGATTCAATTCATGATTCATGATTCATGATTCGATTCATGATTCATGATTCATGATTCGATTCATGATTCATGATTGAATTCATGATTCATGATTCATGATTCAATTCATGATTCGATTCATGATTCATGATTCGATATATGATTCATGATTAAATTCATGATTCATGATTTATGATACAATTCATGATTCCTGATTCATGATTCAATTTATGATTCGATTCATGATTAATGATTCATTATTCAATTCATGATTCATGATTCGATTCATGATTCATGATTCAATTCTTGATTCATGATTCGATTCATGATTCATGATTACATTTATGGTTCATGTTTCAAATCATGATTCATGATTCAATTTCATGATTTATGATTCAATTCATGATTTATTTCATGATTCATGATTCGATTCTTGATTCATGATTCATGATTCAATTCATGATTCAATTCATGATTTATTTCATGATTCCTGATTCGATTCATGATTCATGATTCATGATTCAATTCATGATTCAATTCAGGATTTATGATTCAATTCATGATTCATGATTCAATTCATGATTCATGATTCCTAATTCAATTCATGATTCAATTCATGATTCATGATTCATGATTCAATTCATGATTCGATTCATGATTCATGATTCAATTTATGATTCATGATTCGTTTCATGAATCATTATTCAATTCTTGATTCATGATTCGATTTATGATTCATGATTAAATTCATGATTCATGATTTATGATTCAATTCATGATTCATGATTTATTTCATGATTCAATTCATAGTTCATGAATCTTGATTCAATTCATGATTTATTTCATGATTCATAATTCGATTCATGATTCATGATTCATGATTCAATTCATGATTCAATTCATGATTTATTTCATGATTCATGATTCGATTCATGATCATGATTCATGATTCAATTCATGATTCAATTCATGATTCATGATTCGATTTATAATTGAAGATTCAATTAATGATGCAAGATTCAATTCGTGATTCATGATTCAATTCATGATTCATGATTCATGATTCCTAATTCAATTCATGATTCATGATTCAATTCATGATTCAATTTATGATTTATAATTCATGATTCAATTCATGATTCAATTCATGATTCATGATTCATGATACATGATTCATGATTCAATTCATGATTTATGATTCATGATTCGATTCATGATTCATGATTCAATTCATGATTCGTGATTCATGATTCATGATTCAATTCATGATTCATGATTCGATTCATGATTCATGATTTATGATTCAATTCATGATTCACGATTCATGATTCGATTTATGATTCATGATTCAATTTATGATTAATGATTCATGATTCGATTCATGATTCATGATTCAATTCATGATTAATGATTCATGATTCGATTCATGATTCATGATTCAATTCATGATTCATGATTAATTTCATGATTCATTTCATGATTCATGATTCAATTTAAGATTCATGATTCAGTTCATGATTCATTTCATGATTCATTTCATGATTCATGATTCCTGATTCAATTCATGATTCATGATTCAATTCATGATTCATGATTCATTTCATGATTCATGATTCATAATTCAATTCATGATTTAATTCATGATTCAACTTATGATTTATAATTCATGATTCAATTCATGATTCAATTCATAATGCATGATTCATGATTCAATTCATGTTTCATGATTCATGATTCAATTCATGATTCATGATTCAATTCATGATTCAATTCTTGATTCAATTCATAATTAAATTCATGATTCATGATTCAATTCATGATTCATGATTAATGATTCAATGCATGATTCATGATTCAATTCATGATTCATGTTTGAATTCATGATTCAATTCATGATTCATTTCATGATTCATGATTCAATTCATGATTCATGATTCAATTCTTGATTTATGATTCATGATTCAATTCATGATTCATGATTCAATTCATGATTCATGATTCAATTCTTGATTTATGATTCATTTCATGATTCATGTTTTAATTCATGATTCAATTCATGATTCAATTTATGATTCATAATTCATGATTCAATTCATGATTCAATTCATGATTCATGATTCAATTCATGATTCATGATTCAATTAATGATTCATGATTCATGATTCAATTCTTGATTCAATTCATAATTCAATTCATGATTCATGATTCGATTCATGATTCATGTTTGAATTAATGATTCAATTCATGATTCATTACATAATTCATGATTCATGATTCAATTCTTGATTCATGATTCGATTTATGATTCATGATTAAATTCATGATTCATGATTCAATTCATGATTCGATTCATGATTCATGATTCATGATTCAATTTATGATTCATGATTCGTTTCATGAATCATTATTCAATTCTTGATTCATGATTCGATTTATGATTCATGATTAAATTCATGATTCATGATTTATGATTCAATTCATGATTCATGATTTATTTCATGATTCAATTCATAGTTCATGAATCTTGATTCAATTCATGATTTATTTCATGATTCATAATTCGATTCATGATTCATGATTCATGATTCAATTCATGATTCAATTCATGATTTATTTCATGATTCATGATTCGATTCATGATCATGATTCATGATTCAATTCATGATTCAATTCATGATTTATGATTCAATTCATGATTCATGATTTATGATTCATGATTCGATTTATAATTCAAGATTCAATTAATGATGCAAGATTCAATTCGTGATTCATGATTCAATTCATGATTCATGATTCATTTCATGATTCATGTCATGATTCATTTCATGATTCATGATTCCTAATTCAATTCATGATTCATGATTCAATTCATGATTCAATTTATGATTCATAATTCATGATTCAATTCATGATTCAATTCATGATTCATGATTCATGATACATGATTCATGATTCAATTCATGATTTATGATTCATGATTCGTTTCATGAATCATTATTCAATTCTTGATTCATGATTCGATTTATGATTCATAATTAAATTCATGATTCATGATTTATGATTCAATTCATGATTCATGATTTATTTCATGATTCAATTCATAGTTCATGAATCTTGATTCAATTCATGATTTATTTCATGATTCATAATTCGATTCATGATTCATGATTCATGATTCAATTCATGATTCAATTCATGATTTATTTCATGATTCATGATTCGATTCATGATCATGATTCATGATTCAATTCATGATTCAATTCATGATTCATGATTCGATTTATAATTGAAGATTCAATTAATGATGCAAGATTCAATTCGTGATTCATGATTCAATTCATGATTCATGATTCATGATTCCTAATTCAATTCATGATTCATGATTCAATTCATGATTCAATTTATGATTTATAATTCATGATTCAATTCATGATTCAATTCATGATTCATGATTCATGATACATGATTCATGATTCAATTCATGATTTATGATTCATGATTCGATTCATGATTCATGATTCAATTCATGATTCGTGATTCATGATTCATGATTCAATTCATGATTCATGATTCGATTCATGATTCATGATTTATGATTCAATTCATGATTCACGATTCATGATTCGATTTATGATTCATGATTCAATTTATGATTAATGATTCATGATTCGATTCATGATTCATGATTCAATTCATGATTAATGATTCATGATTCGATTCATGATTCATGATTCAATTCATGATTCATGATTAATTTCATGATTCATTTCATGATTCATGATTCAATTTAAGATTCATGATTCAGTTCATGATTCATTTCATGATTCATTTCATGATTCATGATTCCTGATTCAATTCATGATTCATGATTCAATTCATGATTTATGATTCATTTCATGATTCATGATTCATAATTCAATTCATGATTTAATTCATGATTCAACTTATGATTTATAATTCATGATTCAATTCATGATTCAATTCATAATGCATGATTCATGATTCAATTCATGTTTCATGATTCATGATTCAATTCATGATTCATGATTCAATTCATGATTCAATTCTTGATTCAATTCATAATTAAATTCATGATTCATGATTCAATTCATGATTCATGATTAATGATTCAATGCATGATTCATGATTCAATTCATGATTCATGTTTGAATTCATGATTCAATTCATGATTCATTTCATGATTCATGATTCAATTCATGATTCATGATTCAATTCTTGATTTATGATTCATGATTCAATTCATGATTCATGATTCAATTCATGATTCATGATTCAATTCTTGATTTATGATTCATTTCATGATTCATGTTTTAATTCATGATTCAATTCATGATTCAATTTATGATTCATAATTCATGATTCAATTCATGATTCAATTCATGATTCATGATTCAATTCATGATTCATGATTCAATTAATGATTCATGATTCATGATTCAATTCTTGATTCAATTCATAATTCAATTCATGATTCATGATTCGATTCATGATTCATGTTTGAATTAATGATTCAATTCATGATTCATTACATAATTCATGATTCATGATTCAATTCTTGATTCATGATTCGATTTATGATTCATGATTAAATTCATGATTCATGATTCAATTCATGATTCGATTCATGATTCATGATTCATGATTCAATTTATGATTCATGATTCGTTTCATGAATCATTATTCAATTCTTGATTCATGATTCGATTTATGATTCATGATTAAATTCATGATTCATGATTTATGATTCAATTCATGATTCATGATTTATTTCATGATTCAATTCATAGTTCATGAATCTTGATTCAATTCATGATTTATTTCATGATTCATAATTCGATTCATGATTCATGATTCATGATTCAATTCATGATTCAATTCATGATTTATTTCATGATTCATGATTCGATTCATGATCATGATTCATGATTCAATTCATGATTCAATTCATGATTTATGATTCAATTCATGATTCATGATTTATGATTCATGATTCGATTTATAATTCAAGATTCAATTAATGATGCAAGATTCAATTCGTGATTCATGATTCAATTCATGATTCATGATTCATTTCATGATTCATGTCATGATTCATTTCATGATTCATGATTCCTAATTCAATTCATGATTCATGATTCAATTCATGATTCAATTTATGATTCATAATTCATGATTCAATTCATGATTCAATTCATGATTCATGATTCATGATACATGATTCATGATTCAATTCATGATTTATGATTCATGATTCGTTTCATGAATCATTATTCAATTCTTGATTCATGATTCGATTTATGATTCATAATTAAATTCATGATTCATGATTTATGATTCAATTCATGATTCATGATTTATTTCATGATTCAATTCATAGTTCATGAATCTTGATTCAATTCATGATTTATTTCATGATTCATAATTCGATTCATGATTCATGATTCATGATTCAATTCATGATTCAATTCATGATTTATTTCATGATTCATGATTCGATTCATGATCATGATTCATGATTCAATTCATGATTCAATTCATGATTCATGATTCGATTTATAATTGAAGATTCAATTAATGATGCAAGATTCAATTCGTGATTCATGATTCAATTCATGATTCATGATTCATGATTCCTAATTCAATTCATGATTCATGATTCAATTCATGATTCAATTTATGATTTATAATTCATGATTCAATTCATGATTCAATTCATGATTCATGATTCATGATACATGATTCATGATTCAATTCATGATTTATGATTCATGATTCGATTCATGATTCATGATTCAATTCATGATTCGTGATTCATGATTCATGATTCAATTCATGATTCATGATTCGATTCATGATTCATGATTTATGATTCAATTCATGATTCACGATTCATGATTCGATTTATGATTCATGATTCAATTTATGATTAATGATTCATGATTCGATTCATGATTCATGATTCAATTCATGATTAATGATTCATGATTCGATTCATGATTCATGATTCAATTCATGATTCATGATTAATTTCATGATTCATTTCATGATTCATGATTCAATTTAAGATTCATGATTCAGTTCATGATTCATTTCATGATTCATTTCATGATTCATGATTCCTGATTCAATTCATGATTCATGATTCAATTCATGATTTATGATTCATTTCATGATTCATGATTCATAATTCAATTCATGATTTAATTCATGATTCAACTTATGATTTATAATTCATGATTCAATTCATGATTCAATTCATAATGCATGATTCATGATTCAATTCATGTTTCATGATTCATGATTCAATTCATGATTCATGATTCAATTCATGATTCAATTCTTGATTCAATTCATAATTAAATTCATGATTCATGATTCAATTCATGATTCATGATTAATGATTCAATGCATGATTCATGATTCAATTCATGATTCATGTTTGAATTCATGATTCAATTCATGATTCATTTCATGATTCATGATTCAATTCATGATTCATGATTCAATTCTTGATTTATGATTCATGATTCAATTCATGATTCATGATTCAATTCATGATTCATGATTCAATTCTTGATTTATGATTCATTTCATGATTCATGTTTTAATTCATGATTCAATTCATGATTCAATTTATGATTCATAATTCATGATTCAATTCATGATTCAATTCATGATTCATGATTCAATTCATGATTCATGATTCAATTCATGATTCATGATTCATGATTCAATTCTTGATTCAATTCATAATTCAATTCATGATTCATGATTCGATTCATGATTCATGTTTGAATTAATGATTCAATTCATGATTCATTACATAATTCATGATTCATGATTCAATTCTTGATTCATGATTCGATTTATGATTCATGATTAAATTCATGATTCATGATTCAATTCATGATTCGATTCATGATTCATGATTCAATTTATGATTCATGATTCGTTTCATGAATCATTATTCAATTCTTGATTCATGATTCGATTTATGATTCATGATTAAATTCATGATTCATGATTTATGATTCAATTCATGATTCATGATTTATTTCATGATTCAATTCATAGTTCATGAATCTTGATTCAATTCATGATTTATTTCATGATTCATAATTCGATTCATGATTCATGATTCATGATTCAATTCATGATTCAATTCATGATTTATTTCATGATTCATGATTCGATTCATGATCATGATTCATGATTCAATTCATGATTCAATTCATGATTTATGATTCAATTCATGATTCATGATTTATGATTCATGATTCGATTTATAATTCAAGATTCAATTAATGATGCAAGATTCAATTCGTGATTCATGATTCAATTCATGATTCATGATTCATTTCATGATTCATGTCATGATTCATTTCATGATTCATGATTCCTAATTCAATTCATGATTCATGATTCAATTCATGATTCAATTTATGATTCATAATTCATGATTCAATTCATGATTCAATTCATGATTCATGATTCATGATACATGATTCATGATTCAATTCATGATTTATGATTCATGATTCGATTCATGATTCATGATTCAATTCATGATTCGTGATTCATGATTTATGATTCAATTCATGATTCATGATTCGATTCATGATTCATGATTCAATTCATGATTCATGATTCATGATTCGATTTATGATTCATGATTCAATTCATGATTAATGATTCATGATTCGATTCATGATTCATGATTCAATTCATGATTCATGATTAATTTCATGATTCATTTCATGATTCATGATTCAATTTAAGATTCATGATTCAGTTCATGATTCATTTCATGATTCATTTCATGATTCATGATTCCTGATTCAATTCATGATTCATGATTCAATTCATGATTCATGATTCATTTCATGATTCATGATTCATAATTCAATTCATGATTTAATTCATGATTCAACTTATGATTTATAATTCATGATTCAATTCATGATTCAATTCATAATGCATGATTCATGATTTAATTCATGATTCATGATTCATGATTCAATTCATGATTCATGATTCAATTCATGATTCAACTTATGATTTATAATTCATGATTCAATTCATGATTTATGATTCAATTCATGATTCATGATTAATGATTCAATGCATGATTCATGATTCGATTCATGATTCATGTTTGAATTCATGATTCAATTCATGATTCATTTCATGATTCATGATTCAATTCATGATTCATGATTCAATTCTTGATTTATGATTCATGATTTATGATTCAATTCATGATTCATGATTCAATTCATGATTCATGATTCAATTCATGATTCATGATTCAATTCTTGATTTATGATTCATTTCATGATTCATGTTTTAATTCATGATTCAATTCATGATTCAATTTATGATTCATAATTCATGATTCAATTCATGATTCAATTCATGATTCATGATTCATGATTCAATTCATGATTCATGATTCATGATTCAATTCTTGATTCAATTCATAATTCAATTCATGATTCATGATTCGATTCATGATTCATGTTTGAATTAATGATTCAATTCATGATTCATTACATAATTCATGATTCATGATTCAATTCTTGATTTATGATTCATGATTCATGATTTAATTCATGATTCATGATTCAATTCATGATTCATGATTCGATTCATGATTCATGATTCAATTCATGATTCATGATTCAATTCATGATTCATGATTCATTTCATGATTCATTTCATGATTCATGATTTAATTTATGATTCATGATTCATGATTCAATTCATGATTAATGATTCAATTCATGATTCATGATTCATTTTATGATTCATGATTCGTGATTCAATTCATGATTCATGATTCAATTCATGATTCGATTCATGATTCATGATTCAATTCATGATTCATGACTCATGATTTAATCCATGATTCATGATTCAATTCATGATTTATGATTCATGATTCAATTCATGATTCATGATTCAATTCTTGGTTCATGATTCATGATTCGATTCATGATTCATAATTCAATTCATGATTTATGATTCATGATTCAATTAATGATTCATGTTTCAATTCATGATTCGATTCATGATTCATGATTCATGATTCAATTCATGATTCATGATTCAATTCATGATTCATGATTCAATTCATGATTTATGATTCAATTCATGATTCATGATTCATGATTCGATTCATGATTCATGATTCGAATCATGATTCATGATTCAAATCATGATTAGATTCATGATTCTAGGCAGCACGGTGGCGTAGTGGTAGCACTTCTGCCTCACAGCACTGGGGTCATGAGTTCAATTCCCGACCATGGCCTTATCTGTGTGGAGTTTGTATGTTCTCCCTGTGTTTGCGTGGGTTTCCTCCGGGTGCTCCGGTTTCCTCCCACACTCCAAAAACATACTAGTAGGTTAATTGGCTGCTATCAAAATTGACCTTAGTCTCTACCTGTCTGTCTCCCTCTCTGTCTGTCTGTCTGTATGAGTCTGTGTGTGAGTGTGTGTCTATATTAGGGAATTTAGACTGTAAGCTCCAATGGGGCAGGGACAGATGTGAGTGAGTTCTCTGTACAGCGCTGCGGAATCAGTGGCGCTATATAAATAAATGGTGATGATGATGATGATGATTCATGATTCATGATTCAATTCATGATTCATGATTCGATTCATGATTCATGATTCAATTCTTGATTCATGATTCGATTCATGATTCATGATTAAATTTATGATTCATGATTTATGATTCAATTCATGATTAGATTCATGATTCATGATTCAATTCATGATTCATGATTCGATTCATGATTCATGATTCAATTCTTGATTCATGATTCGATTTATAATTCATGATTAAATTTGTGATTCATGATTTATGATTCAATTCATGATTTATGATTTATTTCATGATTCAATTCATGGTTCATGAATCTTGATTCAATTCATGATTTATTACATGATTCATGATTTGATTCATGATTCATGATTCAATTCATGATTCAATTCAGGATTTATGATTCAAATTATGATTCATGATTCAATTCATGATTCATGATTCATGATTCGATTTATGATTCATGATTCAATTCATGATGCATGATTCAATTCGTGATTCATGATTCAATTCATGATTCATGATTCATTTCATGATTCATGATTCAATTCATGATTCGATTCATGATTTATGATTCAATACATGATTCATGATTCATGATTTAATTCATGATTCATGATTCATGATTCGATTTATAATTCATGATTCAATTCCTGATGCATGATTGAATTCGTGATTCATGATTCAAATCATGATTCATGATTCAAATCATGATTCATGATTCATTTCATGATTCATGATTCCTGATTCAATTCATGATTCATGATTCAATTCATGATTCCTGATTTAATTCATGATTCATGATTCAATTCATGATTCATGATTCATTTCATGATTCATGATTCAATTCATGATTCAATTCATGATTCAATTTATGATTCATAATTCATGATTCAATTCATTAGTCAATTCATGATTCATGATTCATGATTCAATTCATGATTCATGATTCATGATTCGATTCATGATTCATGATTCGATTCATGATTCATGATTCGATTCATGATTCATAATTCATGATTCAATTCATTAATCTTGATTCATGATTCATGATTCATTTCATGATTCATGATTCGATTCATGATTCATAATTCATGATTCAATTCATGATTCATGATTCATGATTCGATTTATGATTCATGATTCATGATTCATGATTCAATTCATGATTAATGATTCAATTCATGATTCAATTCATGATTCATGATTCAATTCATGATTCAATTCATGATTCATGATTCGATTCATGATTCATGATTGAATTCATGATTCATGATTAAATTCATGATTCGATTCATGATTCATGATTCGATATATGATTCATGATTAAATTCATGATTCATGATTTATGATACAATTCATGATTCATGATTCATGATTCAATTCATGATTCGATTCATGATTCATGATTCATTATTCAATTCATGATTCATGATTCGATTCATGATTCATGATTCAATTCTTGATTCATGATTCGATTCATGATTCATGATTACATTTATGGTTCATGAATCTTGATTCAATTCATGATTTATTTCATGATTCATGATTCGATTCATGATTAATGATTCATGATTCAATTCATGATTCAATTCATGATTTATTTCATGATTCCTGATTCGATTCATGATTCATGATTCATGATTCAATTCATGATTCAATTCTGGATTTATGATTCAATTCATGATTCATGATTCATGATTCAATTCATGATTCATGATTCGATTTATGATTCATGATTCGTTTCATGAATCATTATTCAATTCTTGATTCATGATTCAATTCATGATTTATGATTCAATACATGATTCATGATTCATGATTCAATTCATGATTCGATTTATAATTCATGATTCAATTCCTGATGCATGATTCAATTCGTGATTCATGATTCAATTCATGATTCATGATTCATTTCATGATTCATTTCATGATTCATGATTCCTGATTCAATTCATGATTCATGATTCAATTCATGATTCATGATTCATTTCATGATTCATGATTCAATTCATGATTCAATTCATGATTCAATTTATGATTCATAATTCATGATTCAATTCATGAGTCAATTCATGATTCATGATTCATGTTTCAATTCATGATTCATGATTCATAATTCGATTCATGATTCATGATTCAATTCATGATTCATGATTCAATTCATGATTCGTGATTCATGATTCATGATTCAATTCATGATTCATGATTCGATTCATGATTCATAATTCATGATTCAATTCATGATTCATGATTCATGATTCGATTTATGATTCATGATTCATGATTCATGATTCATGATTCAATTCATGATTAATGATTCAATTCATGATTCAATTCATGATTCATGATTCAATTCATGATTCATGATTCATTTCATGAATAATGATTCATGATTTAATTCATGATTCATGATTCAATTCATGAATCATGATTCGATTCATGATTCATGTTTCAATTCATACTTCAATTCATGATTCATGATTGAATTCATGATTCAATGCATGATTCAATTCTTGATTCATGATTCATGATTCAATGCATGATTCAATTCTTGATTCAATTCATAATTCAATTCATGATTCATGATTCGATTCATGATTCATGTTTGAATTCATGATTTAATTCATGATTCATTTCATGATTCATGATTCAATTTATGATTCACGATTCAATTCTTGATTTATAATTCATGATTCATGATTCAATTCATGATTCATGATTCAATCCATGATTCATGATTCGATTCATGATTCATGATTCAATTCATGATTCATGATTCAATTCATGATTCATGATTCGTTTCATGATTCTTTTCATGATTCATGATTTAAATAATGATTCATGATTCATGATTCAATTCATGATTAATGATTTAATTCATGATTCATGATTAATATTATGATTCATGATTCATGATTCAATTCATGATTCATGATTCAATTCATCATTCATTATTCAATTCATGATTCGATTCATGATTCATGATTCAATTCATGATTCATGACTCATGATTCAAATCATGATTCATGATTCAATTCATCATTCATGATTCAATTCATCATTCATGATTCATGATTCAATTCATGATTCATGATTCAATACATGATTCATGATTCGATTCATGATTCATAATTCAATTCATGATTCAATTCATCATTCATGATTCAATACATAATTCATGATTCGATACATGATTCATAATTCAATTCATGATTCATGATTCATGATTCAATTCATGATTCATGATTCATGATTCAATTCATGATTCATGATTCATGATTCAATTCATTATTCATGATTCAATTCATGATTCATGATTCATGATTCGTTTCATGATTCATGATTCATGATTCGATTCATGATTCATGATTGAATTCATGATTCATGATTCATGATTCAATTCATGATTCGATTCATGATTCATGATTCGATATATGATTCATGATTAAATTCATGATTCATGATTTATGATACAATTCATGATTCCTGATTCATGATTCAATTTATGATTCGATTCATGATTAATGATTCATTATTCAATTCATGATTCATGATTCGATTCATGATTCATGATTCAATTCTTGATTCATGATTCGATTCATGATTCATGATTACATTTATGGTTCATGATTCAATTCATGATTCATGATTCAATTTCATGATTTATGATTCAATTCATGATTTATTTCATGATTCATGATTCGATTCTTGATTCATAATTCATGATTCAATTCATGATTCAATTCATGATTTATTTCATGATTCCTGATTCGATTCATGATTCATGATTCAATTCATGATTCAATTCAGGATTTATGATTCAATTCATGATTCATGATTCAATTCATGATTCATGATTCCTGATTCAATTCATGATTCATGATTCAATTCATGATTCATGATTCATGATTCAATTCATGATTCGATTCATGATTCATGATTCATGATTCAATTTATGATTCATGATTCGTTTCATGAATCATTATTCAATTCTTGATTCATGATTCGATTTATGATTCATGATTAAATTTATGATTCATGATTTATGATTCAATTCATGATTCATGATTTATTTCATGATTCAATTCATAGTTCATGAATCTTGATTCAATTCATGATTTATTTCATGATTCATAATTCGATTCATGATTCATGATTCATGATTCAATTCATGATTCAATTCATGATTTATTTCATGATTCATGATTCGATTCATGATCATGATTCATGATTCAATTTATGATTCAATTCATGATTTATGATTCAATTCATGATTCATGATTTATGATTCATGATTCATGATTCGATTTATAATTCAAGATTCAATTAATGATGCAAGATTCAATTCGTGATTCATGATTCAATTCATGATTCATGATTCATTTCATGATTCATTTCATGATTCATTTCATGATTCATGATTCCTAATTCAATTCATGATTCATGATTCAATTCATGATTCAATTTATGATTCATAATTCATGATTTAATTCATGATTCAATTCATGATTCATGATTCATGATACATGATTCATGATTCAATTCATGATTTATGATTCATGATTCGATTCATGATTCATGATTCAATTCATGATTCGTGATTCATGATTCATGATTCAATTCATGATTCATGATTCGATTCATGATTCATGATTTATGATTCAATTCATGATTCATGATTCATGATTCGATTTATGATTCATGATTCAATTCATGATTAATGATTCATGATTCGATTTATGATTCATGATTCAATTCATGATTCATGATTAATTTCATGATTCATTTCATGATTCATGAATCAATTTAAGATTCATGATTCAGTTCATGATTCATTTCATGATTCATGATTCCTGATTCAATTCATGATTCATGATTCAATTCATGATTCATGATTCATTTCATGATTCATGATTCATAATTCAATTCATGATTTAATTCATGATTCAACTTATGATTTATAATTCATGATTTAATTCATGATTCATGATTCATGATTCAATTCTTGATTCAATTCATAATTCAATTCATGATTCATGATTCGATTCATGATTCATGTTTGAATTAATGATTCAATTCATGATTCATTACATAATTCATGATTCATGATTCAATTCTTGATTCATGATTCGATTTATGATTCATGATTAAATTCATGATTCATGATTCATGATTCAATTCATGATTCGATTCATGATTCATGATTCATGATTCAATTTATGATTCATGATTCGTTTCATGAATCATTATTCAATTCTTGATTCATGATTCGATTTATGATTCATGATTAAATTCATGATTCATGATTTATGATTCAATTCATGATTCATGATTTATTTCATGATTCAATTCATAGTTCATGAATCTTGATTCAATTCATGATTTATTTCATGATTCATAATTCGATTCATGATTCATGATTCATGATTCAATTCATGATTCAATTCATGATTTATTTCATGATTCATGATTCGATTCATGATCATGATTCATGATTCAATTCATGATTCAATTCATGATTTATGATTCAATTCATGATTCATGATTTATGATTCATGATTCGATTTATAATTCAAGATTCAATTAATGATGCAAGATTCAATTCGTGATTCATGATTCAATTCATGATTCATGATTCATTTCATGATTCATTTCATGATTCATTTCATGATTCATGATTCCTAATTCAATTCATAATTCATGATTCAATTCATGATTCAATTTATGATTCATAATTCATGATTCAATTCATGATTCAATTCATGATTCATGATTCATGATACATGATTCATGATTCAATTCATGATTTATGATTCATGATTCGATTCATGATTCATGATTCAATTCATGATTCGTGATTCATGATTCATGATTCAATTCATGATTCATGATTCGATTCATGATTCATGATTCATGATTCAATTCATGATTCATGATTCATGATTCGATTTATGATTCATGATTCAATTCATGATTAATGATTCATGATTCGATTCATGATTCATGATTCAATTCATGATTCATGATTAATTTCATGATTCATTTCATGATTCATTTCATGATTCATGATTCCTGATTCAATTCATGATTCATGATTCAATTCATGATTCATGATTCATTTCATGATTCATGATTCATAATTCAATTCATGATTTAATTTATGATTCAACTTATGATTTATAATTCATGATTCATTTCATGATTCAATTGATAATGCATGATTCATGATTCAATTCATGATTCAATTCTTGATTCAATTCATAATTCAATTCATGATTCATGATTCAATTCATGATTCATGATTAATGATTCAATGCATGATTCATGATTCGATTCATGATTCATGTTTGTATTCATGATTCAATTCATGATTCATTTCATGATTCATGATTCAATTCATGATTCATGATTCAATTCTTGATTTATGATTCATGATTCATGATTCAATTCATGATTCATGATTCAATTCATGATTCATGATTCAATTCTTGATTTATGATTCATTTCATGATTCATGTTTTAATTCATGATTCAATTCATGATTCAATTTATGATTCATAATTCATGATTCAATTCATGATTCAATTCATGATTCATGATTCATGATTCAATTCATGATTCAATTCATGATTCATGATTCATGATTCAATTCATGATTCATGATTCAATTCATGATTCATGATTTATGATTCAATTCTTGATTCAATTCATAATTCAATTCATGATTCATGATTCGATTCATGATTCATGTTTGAATTAATGATTCAATTCATGATTCATTACATAATTCATGATTCATGATTCAATTCTTGATTTATGATTCATGATTCATGATTCAATTCATGATTCATGATTCAATTCATGATTCATGATTCGATTCATGATTCATGATTCATGATTCAATTCATGATTCATGATTCAATTCATGATTCATGATTCATTTCATGATTCATTTCATGATTCATGATTTAATTTATGATTCATGATTCATGATTCAATTCATGATTAATGATTCAATTCATGATTCATAATTCATTTTATGATTCAAGATTCGTGATTCAATTCATGATTCATGATTCAATTCATGATTCGATTCATGATTCATGATTCAATTCATGATTCATGACTCATGATTTAATCCATGATTCATGATTCAATTCATGATTTATGATTCATGATTCAATTCATGATTCATGATTCAATTCTTGATTCATGATTCATGATTCGATTCATGATTCATAATTCAATTCATGATTTATGATTCAAGATTCAATTAATGAATCATTATTCATGATTCAATTCATGATTCATGTTTCAATTCATGATTCGATTCATGATTCATGATTCATGATTCAATTCATGATTCATGATTCAATTCATGATTCATGATTCAATTCATGATTCATGATTCATGATTCGATTCATGATTCATGCTTCGAATCATGATTCATGATTCAAATTATGATTCATGATTCATGATTAAATTCATGATTCGATTCATGATTTATGATTCATGATTCGATATATGATTCATGATTAAATTCATGATTTATGATTTATGATTCAATTCATGATTCATGATTTATGATTCAATTCATGATTCATGATTCAATTCATGATTTATGATTCATTTCATGATTCATGTTTTAATTCATGATTCAATTCATGATTCAATTTATGATTTATAATTCATGATTCAATTCATGATTCAATTCATGATTCATAATTCATGATTCAATTCATGATTCATGATTCAATTCATGATTCATGATTCATGATTCAATGCATGATTCAATTCTTGATTCAATTCATAATTCAATTCATGATTCATGATTCGATTCATGATTCATGTTTGAATTAATGATTCAATTCATGATTCATTACATGATTCATGATTCATGATTCAATTCTTGATTTATGATTCATGATTCATGATTCAATTCATGGATCATGACTCAATTCATGATTCATGATTCGATTCATGATTCATGATTCATGATTCAATTCATGATTCATGAGTCAATTCATGATTCATGATTCATTTCATGATTCATTTCATGATTCATGATTTAATTTATGATTCATGATTCATGATTCAATTCATGATTAATGATTCAATTCATGATTCATGATTCATTTTATGATTCATGATTCATGATTCAATTCATGATTCATGATTCAATTCATGATTCGATTCATGATTCATGATTCAATTCATGATTCATGACTCATGATTCAATTCATGATTCATGATCCAATTCATGATTTATGATTCATGATTCAATTCATGAATCATTATTCATGATTCAATTCATGATTCATGATTCGATTCATGATTCATGATTCGATTCATGATTTATAATTCAATTCATGATTTATGATTCATGATTCAATTCATGAATCATTATTCATGATTCAATTCATGATTCATGTTTCAATTCATGATTCGATTCATGATTCATGATTCATGATTCAATTCATGATTCATGATTCAATTCATGATTCATGATTCATGATTCGATTCATGATTCATGATTCATGATTCGAATCATGATTCATGATTCAATTCATGATTCATGATTCATGATTCAATTCATGATTCGATTCAATATTTTATGATTCATGATTCGATATATGATTCATGATTAAATTCATGATTCTTGATTTTTGATTCAATTCATGATTCATGATTTATGATTCAATTCATGATTCATGATTCAATTCATGAATTTATTTATGATTCATGATTCATGATTCAATTCATGATTCATGATTCGATTCATGATTCATTATTCAATTCTTGATTCATGATTCGATTCATGATTCATGATTAAATTTATGATTCATGATTTATGATTCAATTCATGATTTATGATTTATTTCATGATTCAATTCATGGTTCATGAATCTTGATTCAATTCATGATTTATTACTTGATTCATGATTTGATTCATGATTCATGATTCAATTCATGATTCAATTCAGGATTTATGATTCAATTCATGATTCATGATTCAATTCATGATTCATGATTCATGATTCGATTTATGATTCATTATTCAATTCATGATGCATGATTCAATTCGTGATTCATGATTCAATTCATGATTCATGATTAATTTCATGATTCATTTCATGATTCATGATTCCTGATTCAATTCATGATTCCTGATTCAATAAATGATTCATGATTCATTTCATGATTCATGATTCAATTCATGATTCGATTCATGATTTATGATTCAATACATGATTCATGATTCATGATTTAATTCATGATTCATGATTCATTATTTGATTTATAATTCATGATTCAATTCCTGATGCATGATTGAATTCGTGATTCATGATTCAATTCATGATTCCTGATTCATTTCATGATTCATTTCATGATTCATGATTCCTGATTCAATTCATGATTCATGTTTCAATTCATGATTCATGATTCATTTCATGATTCATGATTCAATTCATGATTCAATTCATGATTCAATGTATGATTCATAATTCATGATTCAATTCATGAGTCAATTCATGATTCATGATTCATGATTCGATTCATGATTCATAATTCATGATTCAATTCATGATTCATGATTCATGATGCGATTTATGATTCATGATTCATGATTCATGATTCAATTCATGAGTAATGATTCAATTCATGATTCATTTCATGATTCATGATTCGATTCATGATTCATGTTTCAATTCATACTTCAATTCATAATTCATGATTCAAATTATGATTCAATGCATGATTCAATTATTGATTCATGATTCATGATTCAATGCATGATTCAATTCTTGATTCAATTCATAATTCAATTCATGATTCATGATTCGATTCATGATTCATGTTTGAATTCATGATTCAATTCATGATTCATTTCATGATTCATGATTCAATTTATGATTCATGATTCAATTCTTGATTTAAAATTCATGATTCATGATTCAATTCATGATTCATGATTCAATCCATGATTCATGATTCATGATTCAATTCATGATTCATGATTCAATTCATGATTCATGATTCAATTCATGATTCTTTTCATGATTCATGATTTAATTCATGATTCATGATTCATGATTCAATTCATGATTAATGATTTAATTCATGATTCATGATTCATTTTATGATTCATGATTCATGATTCAATTCATCATTCATGATTCAATTCATCATTCATGATTCAATTCATGATTTGATTCATGATTCATGATTCAATTCATGACTCATGACTCATGATTCAATTCATGATTTATGATTCATTTCATGATTCACGTTTTAATTCATTATTCAATTCATGATTCAATTCATGATTCATGATTCATGATTCAATTCATGATTCATGATTCAATTCATGATTCATGATTCAATTCATGATTCATGATTCGATTCATGATTCATGCTTCGAATCATGATTCATGATTCAAATTATGATTCATGATTCATGATTAAATTCATGATTCGATTCATGATTTATGATTCATGATTCGATATATGATTCATGATTAAATTCATGATTTATGATTTATGATTCAATTCATGATTCATGATTTATGATTCAATTCATGATTCATGATTCAATTCATGATTTATGATTCATTTCATGATTCATGTTTTAATTCATGATTCATGATTCATTATTTGATTTATAATTCATGATTCAATTCCTGATGCATGATTGAATTCGTGATTCATGATTCAATTCATGATTCCTGATTCATTTCATGATTCATTTCATGATTCATGATTCCTGATTCAATTCATGATTCATGTTTCAATTCATGATTCATGATTCATTTCATGATTCATGATTCAATTCATGATTCAATTCATGATTCAATGTATGATTCATAATTCATGATTCAATTCATGAGTCAATTCATGATTCATGATTCATGATTCGATTCATGATTCATAATTCATGATTCAATTCATGATTCATGATTCATGATGCGATTTATGATTCATGATTCATGATTCATGATTCAATTCATGAGTAATGATTCAATTCATGATTCATTTCATGATTCATGATTCGATTCATGATTCATGTTTCAATTCATACTTCAATTCATAATTCATGATTCAAATTATGATTCAATGCATGATTCAATTATTGATTCATGATTCATGATTCAATGCATGATTCAATTCTTGATTCAATTCATAATTCAATTCATGATTCATGATTCGATTCATGATTCATGTTTGAATTCATGATTCAATTCATGATTCATTTCATGATTCATGATTCAATTTATGATTCATGATTCAATTCTTGATTTAAAATTCATGATTCATGATTCAATTCATGATTCATGATTCAATCCATGATTCATGATTCATGATTCAATTCATGATTCATGATTCAATTCATGATTCATGATTCAATTCATGATTCTTTTCATGATTCATGATTTAATTCATGATTCATGATTCATGATTCAATTCATGATTAATGATTTAATTCATGATTCATGATTCATTTTATGATTCATGATTCATGATTCAATTCATCATTCATGATTCAATTCATCATTCATGATTCAATTCATGATTTGATTCATGATTCATGATTCAATTCATGACTCATGACTCATGATTCAATTCATGATTTATGATTCATTTCATGATTCACGTTTTAATTCATTATTCAATTCATGATTCAATTCATGATTCATGATTCATGATTCAATTCATGATTCATGATTCAATTCATGATTCATGATTCAATTCATGATTCATGATTCGATTCATGATTCATGCTTCGAATCATGATTCATGATTCAAATTATGATTCATGATTCATGATTAAATTCATGATTCGATTCATGATTTATGATTCATGATTCGATATATGATTCATGATTAAATTCATGATTTATGATTTATGATTCAATTCATGATTCATGATTTATGATTCAATTCATGATTCATGATTCAATTCATGATTTATGATTCATTTCATGATTCATGTTTTAATTCATGATTCAATTCATGATTCAATTCATGATTTATAATTCATGATTCAATTCATGATTCAATTCATGATTCATGATTCATGATTCAATTCATGATTCATGATTCAATTCATGATTCATGATTCATGATTCAATGCATGATTCAATTCTTGATTCAATTCATAATTCAATTCATGATTCATGATTTGATTCATGATTCATGTTTGAATTAATGATTCAATTCATGATTCATTACATGATTCATGATTCATGATTCAATTCTTGATTTATGATTCATGATTCATGATTCAATTCATGATTCATGATTCAATTCATGATTCATGATTCGATTCATGATTCATGATTCATGATTCAATTCATGATTCATGAGTCAATTCATGATTCATGAGTCAATTCATGATTCATTTCATGATTCATGATTTAATTTATGATTCATGATTCAATTCATGATTAATGATTCAATTCATGATTCATGATTCATTTTATGATTCATGATTCATGATTCAATTCATGATTCAATTCTTGATTCAATTCATAATTCAATTCATGATTCATGATTTGATTCATGATTCATGTTTGAATTAATGATTCAATACATGATTCATTACATGATTCATGATTCATGATTCAATTCTTGATTTATGATTCATGATTCATGATTCAATTCATGATTCATGATTCAATTCATGATTCATGATTCGATTCATGATTCATGATTCATGATTCAATTCATGATTCATGAGTCAATTCATGATTCATGATTCATTTCATGATTCATTTCATGATTCATGATTTAATTTATGATTCATGATTCAATTCATGATTAATGATTCAATTCATGATTCATGATTCATTTTATGATTCATGATTCATGATTCAATTCATGATTCATGATTCAATTCATGATTCGATTCATGATTCATGATTCAATTCATGATTCATGACTCATGATTCAATTCATGATTCATTATTCAATTCATGATTCATGATTCAATTCATGATTTATGATTCATGATTCAATTCATGAATCATTATTCATGATTCAATTCATGATTCATGTTTCAATTCATGATTCGATTCATGATTCATGATTCATGATTCAATTCATGATTCATGATTCATGATTCATGATTCAATTCATGATTCATGATTCATGATTCATGATTCAATTCATGATTCATGATTCATGATTCATGATTCAATTCATGATTCGATTCATGATTTATGATTCATGATTTGATATATGATTCATGATTAAATTCATGATTCATGATTTTTGATTCAATTCATGATTCATGATTTATGATTCAATTCATGATTCATGATTCAATTCATGATTTGATTTATGATTCATGATTTATGATTCAATTCATGATTCATAATTCATGATTCAATTCTTGATTCATGATTCGATTCATGATTCATGATTAAATTTATGATTCATGATTTATGATTCAATTCATGATTTATGATTGATTTCATGATTCAATTCATGGTTCATGAATCTTGATTCAATTCATGATTTATTACATGATTCATGATTTGATTCATGATTCATGATTCAATTCATGATTCAATTCAGGATTTATGATTCAATTCATGATTCATGATTCAATTCATGATTCATGATTCATGATTCGATTTATGATTCATTATTCAATTCATGATGCATGATTCAATTCGTGATTCATGATTCAATTCATGATTCATGATTCATTTCATGATTCATTTCATGATTCATGATTCCTGATTCAATTCATGATTCCTGATTCAATAAATGATTCATGATTCATTTCATGATTCATGATTCAATTCATGATTCGATTCATGATTTATGATTCAATACATGATGCATGATTCATGATTTAATTCATGATTCATGATTCATGATTCATGATTCGATTTATAATTCATGATTCAATTCCTGATGCATGATTGAATTCGTGATTCATGATTCAATTCATGATTCATGATTCATTTCATGATTCATTTCATGATTCATGATTCCTGATTCAATTCATGATTCATGTTTCAATTCATGATTCATGATTCATTTCATGATTCATGATTCAATTCATGATTCAATTCATGATTCAATGTATGATTCATAATTCATGATTCAATTCATGAGTCAATTCATGATTCATGATTCGATTGATGATTCTTGATTCAATTCATGATTCATGATTCAAGTCATGATTCGTGATTCATGATTCATGATTCAGTTCATGATTCATGATTCGATTCATGATTCATAATTCATAATTCAATTCATGATTCATGATTCATGATGCGATTTATGATTCATGATTCATGATTCATGATTCAATTCATGAGTAATGATTCAATTCATGATTCATTTCATGATTCATGATTCGATTCATGATTCATGTTTCAATTCATACTTCAATTCATGATTCATGATTCAATTCATGATTCAATGCATGATTCAATTCTTGATTCATGATTCATGATTTAATGCATGATTCAATTCTTGATTCAATTCATAATTCAATTCATGATTCGATTCATGATTCATGTTTGAATTCATGATTCAATTCATGATTTATTTCATGATTCATGATTCAATTTATGATTCATGATTCAATTCTTGATTTATAATTCATGATTCATGATTCAATTCATGATTCATGATTCAATCCATGATTCATGATTCATGATTCAATTCATGATTCATGATTCAATTCATGATTCATGATTTGTTTCATGATTCTTTTCATGATTCATGATTTAATTCATGATTCATGATTCAATTCATGATTAATGATTTAATTCATGATTCATGATTCATTTTATGATTCATGATTCATGATTCAATTCATCATTCATGATTCAATTCATCATTCATGATTCAATTCATGATTTGATTCATTATTCATGATTCAATTCATTACTCATGACTCATGATTCAATTCATGATTCATGATTCAATTCATGATTTATGATTCATTTCATGATTCACGTTTTAATTCATGATTCAATTCATGATTCAATTTATGATTCATAATTCATGATTCAATTCATGATTCAATACATGATTCATGATTCATGATTCAATTCATGATTCATGATTCAATTCATGATTCATGATTCATGATTCAATGCATGATTTAATTCTTGATTCAATTCATAATTCAATTCATGATTCATGATTCGATTCATGATTCATGTTTGAATTAATGATTTAATACATGATTCATTACATGATTCATGATTCATGATTCATGATTCAATTCATGATTTATGATTCATGATTCATGATTCAATTCATGATTCGTGATTCATGATTCATGATTCAATTCATGATTCATGATTCGATTCATGATTCATGATTCATGATTCAATTCATGATTCATGATTCATGATTCGATTTATGATTCATGATTAAATTCATGATTAATGATTCATGATTCGATTAATGATTCATGATTCAATTCATGATTCATGATTAATTTCATTATTCATTTCATGATTCATGATTCAATTTAAGATTCATTATTCAGTTGATGATTCATTTCATGATTCATTTCATGATTCATGATTCCTGATTCAATTCATGATTCATGATTCAATTCATGATTCATTTCATGATTCATGATTCATAATTCAATTCATGATTTAATTCATGATTCAACTTATGATTTATAATTCATGATTCAATTCATGATTCAATTCATAATGCATGATTCATGATTCAATTCATGATTCATGATTCATGATTCAATTCATGATTCATGATTCAATTCATGATTCAATTCTTGATTCAATTCATAATTAAATTCATGATTCATGATTCAATTCATGATTCATGATTAATGATTCAATGCATGATTCATGATTCATGATTCAATGCATGATTCAATTCTTGATTCAATTCATAATTCAATTCATGATTCATGATTCGATTCATGATTTATGTTTGAATTCATGATTCAATTCATGAATCATTTCATGATTCATGATTCAATTCATGATTCATGATTCAATTCTTGATTTATGTTTCATGATTCATGATTCAATTCATGATTCATTTCATGATTCATGATTCAATTCATGATTCATGATTCAATTCTTGATTTATGATTCATGATTCATGATTCAATTCATGATTCATGATTCAATTTATGATTCATGATTCAATTCTTGATTTATGATTCATTTCATGATTCATGTTTTAATTCATGATTCAATTCATGATTCAATTTATGATTCATAATTCATGATTCAATTCATGATTCAATTCATGATTTATGATTCATGATTCAATTCATGATTCATGATTCAATTCATGATTCATGATTTAATTCTTGATTCAATTCATAATTCAATTCATGATTCATGATTCGATTCATGATTCATGTTTGAATTAATGATTCAATTCATGATTCATTACATAATTCATGTTTCATGATTCAATTCTTGATTTATGATTCATGATTCATGATTTAATTCATGATTCATGATTCAATTCATGATTCATGATTCGATTCATGATTCATGATTCATGATTCAATTCATGAATCATGATTCAATTCATGATTCATGATTCATTTCATGATTCATGATTCATGATTCAATTCATGATTCGATTCATGATTCAATTCATGATTCATGACTCATGATTTAATCCATGATTCATGATTCAATTCATGATTTATGATTCATGATTCAATTCATGATTCATGATTCAATTCTTGATTCATGATTCATGATTCGATTCATGATTCATAATTCAATTCATGATTTATGATTCATGATTCAATTAATGAATCATTATTCATGATTCAATTCATGATTCATGTTTCAATTCATGATTCGATTCATGATTCATGATTCATGTTTCAATTCATGATTCGATTCATGATTCATGATTCATGATTCAATTCATGATTCATGATTCAATTCATGATTCATGATTCAATTCATGATTCATGATTCATGATTCGATTCATGATTCATGATTCATGATTCGAATCATGATTCATGATTCAAATTATGATTCATGATTCATGATTCAATTCATGATTCGATTCATGATTTATGATTCATGATTCGATATATGATTCATGATTAAATTCATGATTCATGATTTATGATTCAATTCATGATTCATGATTTATGATTCAATTCATGATTCATGATTCAATTCATGATTTATGATTCATTTCATGATTCATGTTTTAATTCATGATTCAATTCATGATTCAATTTATGATTTATAATTCATGATTCAATTCATGATTCAATTCATGATTCATGATTTAATTCATGATTCATGATTCAATTCATGATTCATGATTCATGATTCAATGCATGATTCAATTCTTGATTCAATTCATAATTCAATTCATGATTCATGATTCGATTCATGATTCATGTTTGAATTAATGATTCAATTCATGATTCATTACATGATTCATGATTCATGATTCAATTCTTGATTTATGATTCATGATTCAATTCATGATTCATGATTCAATTCATGATTCATGATTCGATTCATGATTCATGATTCATGATTCAATTCATGATTCATGAGTCAATTCATGATTCATGATTCATTTCATGATTCATTTCATGATTCATGATTTAATTTATGATTCATGATTCAATTCATGATTAATGATTCAATTCATGATTCATGATTCATTTTATGATTCATGATTCATCATTCAAATAATGATTCATGATTCAATTCATGATTCGATTCATGATTCATGATTCAATTCATGATTCATGACTCATGATTCAATTCATGATTCATGATTCAATTCATGATTCATGATTCAATTCATGATTTATGATTCATGATTCAATTCATGAATCATTATTCATGATTCAATTCATGATACATGATTCGATTCATGATTCATGATTCGATTCATGATTCATAATTCAATTCATGATTTATGATTCATGATTCAATTCATGAATCATTATTCATGATTCAATTCATGATTCATGTTTCAATTCATGATTCGATTCATGATTCATGATTCATGATTCAATTCATGATTCATGATTCAATTCATGATTCATGATTCAATTCAGGATTCATGATTCATGATTCGATTCATGATTCATGATTCATGATTCGAATCATGATTCATGATTCAATTCATGATTCATGATTCATGATTCAATTCATGATTCGATTCATGATTTATGATTCATGATTCGATATATGATTCATGATTAAATTCATGATTCATGATTTTTGATTCAATTCATGACTCATGATTTATGATTCAATTCATGATTCATGATTCAATTCATGATTTGATTTATGATTCATGATTCATGATTCAATTCATGATTCATGATTCGATTCATGATTCATGATTCAATTCTTGATTCATGATTCGATTCATGATTCATGATTAAATTTATGATTCATGATTTATGATTCAATTCATGATTTATGATTTATTTCATGATTCAATTCATGGTTCATGAATCTTGATTCAATTCATGATTTATTACATGATTCATGATTTGATTCATGATTCATGATTCAATTCATGATTCAATTCAGGATTTATGATTCAATTCATGATTCATGATTCAATTCATGATTCATGATTCATGATTCGATTTATGATTCATTATTCAATTCATGATGCATGATTCAATTCGTGATTCATGATTCAATTCATGATTCATGATTCATTTCATGATTCATTTCATGATTCATGATTCCTGATTCAATTCATGATACCTGATTCAATAAATGATTCATGATTCATTTCATGATTCATGATTCAATTCATGATTCGATTCATGATGTATGATTCAATACATGATTCATGATTCATGATTTAATTCATGATTCATGATTCGATTTATAATTCATGATTCAATTCCTGAAGCATGATTGAATTCGTGATTCATGATTCAATTCATGATTCATGATTCATTTCATGATTCATTTCATGATTCATGATTCCTGATTCAATTCATGATTCATGTTTCAATTCATGATTCATGATTCATTTCATGATTCATGATTCAATTCATGATTTAATTCATGATTCAATGTATGATTCATAATTCATGATTCAATTCATGAGTCAATTCATGATTCATGATTCGATTCATGATTCTTGATTCAATTCATGATTCATGATTCAAGTCATGATTCGTGATTCATGATTCATGATTCAGTTCATGATTCATGATTCGATTCATGATTCATAATTCATGATTCAATTCATGAGTAATGATTCAATTCATGATGCGATTTATGATTCATGATTCATGATTCATGATTCAATTCATGAGTAATGATTCAATTCATGATTCATTTCATGATTCATGATTCGATTCATGATTCATGTTTCAATTCATACTTCAATTCATGATTCATGATTCAATTCATGATTCAATGCATGATTCAATTCTTGATTCATGATTCATGAATCAATGCATGATTCAATTCTTGATTCAATTCATAATTCAATTAATGATTCATGATTCGATTCATGATTCATGTTTGAATTCATGATTCAATTCATGATTCATTTCATGATTCATGATTCAATTTATGATTCATGATTCAATTCTTGATTTATAATTCATGATTCATGATTCAATTCATGATTCATGATTCAATCCATGATTCATGATTCATGATTCAATTCATGATTCATGATTCAATTCATGATTCATGATTCGTTTCATGATTCTTTTCATGATTCATGATTTAATTCATGATTCATGATTCAATTCATGATTAATGATTTAATTCATGATTCATGATTCATTTTATGATTCATGATTCATGATTCAATTCATCATTCATGATTCAATTCATGATTCATGATTCAATTCATGATTTGATTCATGATTCATGATTCAATTCATGACTCATGACTCATGATTCAATTCATGATTCATGATTCAATTCATGATTTATGATTCATTTCATGATTCACGTTTTAATTCATGATTCAATTCATGATTCAATTTATGATTCATAATTCATGATTCAATTCATGATTCAATACATAATTCATGATTCATGATTCAATTTATGATTCATGATTCAATTCATGATTCATGATTCATGATTCAATGCATGATTTAATTCTTGATTCAATTCATAATTCAATTCATGATTCATGATTCGATTCATGATTCATGTTTGAATTAATGATTTAATACATGATTCATTACATGATTCATGATTCATGATTCAATTCTTGATTTATGATTCATGATTCATGATTCAATTAATGATTCATGATTCAATTAATGATTCATGATTCGATTCATGATTCATGATTCATGATTCAATTCATGATTCATGATTCAATTCATGATTCATGATTCATTTCTTGATTCATGATTTAATTTATGATTCATGATTCATGATTTAATTCATGATTCAATTCAGGATTTATGATTCAATTCATGATTCATGATTCAATTCATGATTCATGATTCATGATTCGATTTATGATTCATTATTCAATTCATGATGCATGATTCAATTCGTGATTCATAATTCAATTCATGATTCATGATTCATTTCATGATTCATTTCATGATTCATGATTCCTGATTCAATTCATGATTCCTGATTCAATTTATGATTCATGATTCATTTCATGATTCATGATTCAATTCATGATTCGATTCATGATTTATGATTCAATACATGATTCATGATTCATGATTTAATTCATGATTCATGATTCATGATTCGATTTATAATTCATGATTCAATTCCTGATGCATGATTGAATTCGTGATTCATGATTCAATTCATGATTCATGATTCATTTCATGATTCATTTCATGATTCATGGTTCCTGATTCAATTCATGATTCATGTTTCAATTCATGATTCATGATTCATTTCATGATTCATGATTCAATTCATGATTCAATTCATGATTCAATGTATGATTCATAATTCATGATTCAATTCATGAGTCAATTCATGATTCATGATTCGATTCATGATTCTTGATTCAGTTCATGATTCATGATTCAATTCATGATTCGTGATTCATGATTCATGATTCAGTTCATGATTCATGATTCGATTCATGATTCATAATTCATGATTCAATTCATGATTCATGATTCATGATTCGATTTATGATTCATGATTCATGATTCATGATTCAATTCATGAGTAATGATTCAATTCATGATTCATTTCATGATTCATGATTCGATTCATGATTCATGTTTCAATTCATACTTCAATTCATGATTCATGATTCAATTCAAGATTCAATGCATGATTCAATTCTTGATTCATGATTCATGATTCAATGCATGATTCAATTCTTGATTCAATTCATAATTCAATTCATGATTCATGATTCGATTCACGATTCATGTTTGAATTCATGATTCAATTCATGATTCATTTCATGATTCATGATTCAATTTATGATTCATGATTCAATTCTTGATTTATAATTCATGATTCATGATTCAATTCATGATTCATGATTCAATCCATGATTCATGATTCAATTCATGATTCATGATTCAATTCATGATTCATGATTCGTTTCATGATTCTTTTCATGATTCATGATTTAATTCATGATTCATGATTCATGATTCAATTCATGATTTATGATTTAATTCATGATTCATGATTCATTTTATGATTCATGATTCATGATTCAATTCATCATTCATGATTCAATTCATCATTCATGATTTAATTCATGATTCGATTCATGATTCATGATTCAATTCATGATTCATGACTCATGATTCAATTCATGATTCATGATTCAATTCATGATTTATGATTCATTTCATGATTCACGTTTTAATTAATGATTCAATTCATGATTCAATTCATGATTCAATACATGATTCATGATTCAATTCATGATTCATGATTCATGATTCAATGCTTGATTTAATTCTTGATTCAATTCATAATTCAATTCATGATTCATGATTCGATTCATGATTCATGTTTGAATTAACGATTTAATACATGATTCATTACATGATTCATGATTCATGATTCAATTCTTGATTTATGATTCATGATTCATGATTCAATTCATGATTCATGATTCAATTAATGATTCATGATTCGATTCATGATTCATGATTCATGATTCAATTGATGATTCATGATTCAATTCATGATTCATGATTCATTTTATGATTCATGATTTATGATTCAATTCATGATTCATGATTCAATTCATGATTCATGATTCAATTCATGATTTATGATTCATGATTCAATTCATGAATCATTATTCATGATTCAATTCATGATTCATGATTCGATTCATGATTCATGATTCGATTTATGATTCATAATTAAATTCATGATTCATGATTCAATCCATGATTCATGATTCGATTCATGATTCATGATTCAATTCATGATTCATGATTCAATTCATGATTCATGATTCGTTTCATGATTCTTTTCATGATTCATGATTTAAATAATGATTCATGATTCATGATTCAATTCATGATTAATGATTTATTTCATGATTCATTTTATGATTCATGATTCATGATTCAATTCATGATTCATGATTCAATTCATGATTCATTATTCAATTCATGATTCAATTCATGATTCATGATTCAATTCATGATTCATGACTCATGATTCAATTCATGATTCATGATTCAATTCATGATTCATGATTCAATTCATCATTCATGATTCATGATTCAATTCATGATTCATGATTCAATACATGATTCATGATTCGATTCATGATTCATAATTCAATTCATGATTCATGATTCATGATTCAATTCATGATTCGATTCATGATTCATGATTCAATTCATGATTCATGATTCATGATTCAATTCATTATTCATGATTCAATTCATGATTCATGATTCGATTCATGATTCATGATTCATGATTCGATTCATGATTCATGATTCAATTCATGATTCATGATTCATGATTCAATTCATGATTCGATTCATGATTCATGATTCATGATTCAATTCATGATTCATGATTCGATTCATGATTCATGATTACATTTATGGTTCATGAATCTTGATTCAATTCATGATTTATTTCATGATTCATGATTCGATTCATGATTTATGATTCAATTCATGATTCAATTCATGATTTATTTCATGATTCCTGATTCGATTCATGATTTATGATTCATGATTCAATTCATGATTCAATTCAGGATTTATGATTCAATTCATGATTCATGATTCAATTCATGATCCATGATTCCTGATTCAAATCATGATTCATGATTCAATTCATGATTCATGATTCATGATTCAATTCATGATTCAATTCATGATTCATGATTCATGATTCAATTTATGATTCATGATTTGTTTCATGAATCATTATTCAATTCATGATTCATGATTCAATCCATGATTCATGATTCGATTCATGATTCATGATTCAATTCATGATTCATGATTCAATTCATGATTCATGATTCGTTTCATGATTCTTTTCATGATTCATGATTTAAATAATGATTCATGATTCAATTCATGATTAATGATTTATTTCATGATTCATGATTCATTTTATGATTCATGATTCATGATTCAATTCATGATTCATGATTCAATTCATCATTCATTATTCAATTCATGATTCAATTCATGATTCATGATTCAATTCATGATTCATGACTCATGATTCAATTCATGATTCATGATTCAATTCATGATTCATGATTCAATTCATCATTCATGATTCATGATTCAATTCATGATTCATGATTCAATACATGATTCATGATTCGATTCATGATTCATAATTCAATTCATGATTCATGATTCATGATTCAATTCATGATTCGATTCATGATTCATGATTCAATTCATGATTCATGATTCATGATTCAATTCATTATTCATGATTCAATTCATGATTCATGATTCGATTCATGATTCATGATTCATGATTCGATTCATGATTCATGATTCAATTCATGATTCATGATTCAATTCATGATTCGATTCATGATTCATGATTCATGATTCAATTCATGATTCATGATTCGATTCATGATTCATGATTCATGATTCAATTCATGATTCAATTCATGATTTATTTCATGATTCCTGATTCGATTCATGATTCATGATTCATGATTCAATTCATGATTCAATTCAGGATTTATGATTCAATTCATGATTCATGATTCAATTCATGATCCATGATTCCTGATTCAATTCATGATTCATGATTCAATTCATGATTCATGATTCATGATTCAATTCATGATTCAATTCATGATTCATGATTCATGATTAAATTTATGATTCATGATTTGTTTCATGTATCATTATTCAATTCTTGATTCATGATTCGATTTATGATTCATGATTAAATTCATGATTCATGATTTATGATTCAATTCATGATTCATTATTTATTTCATGATTCAATTCATAGTTCATGAATCTTGATTCATTTCATGATTTATTTCATGATTTATAATTCGATTCATGATTCATGATTCATGATTCATTTCATGATTCAATTCATGATTTATTTCATGATTCATGATTCGATTCATGATCATGATTCATGATTTATTTCATGATTCATGATTCGATTCATGATCATGATTCATGATTCAATTTATGATTCAATTCATGATTTATGATTCAATTCATGATTTATGATTCATGATTCATGATTCGATTTATAATTCAAGATTCATGATTCAATTCATGATTTATTTCATGATTCATGATTCGATTCATGATCATGATTCATGATTTATTTCATGATTCATGATTCGATTCATGATCATGATTCATGATTCAATTAATGATTCATGATTCGATTCATGATTCATGATTCATGATTCAATTGATGATTCATGATTCAATTCATGATTCATGATTCATTTTATGATTCATGATTTATGATTCAATTCATGATTCATGATTCAATTCATGATTCATGATTAAATTCATGATTTATGATTCATGATTCAATTCATGAATCATTATTCATGATTCAATTCATGATTCATGATTCGATTCATGATTCATGATTCATGATTCGATTTATGATTCATAATTAAATTCATGATTCATGATTCAATCCATGATTCATGATTCGATTCATGATTCATGATTCAATTCATGATTCATGATTCAATTCATGATTCATGATTCGTTTCATGATTCTTTTCATGATTCATGATTTAAATAATGATTCATGATTCATGATTCAATTCATGATTAATGATTTATTTCATGATTCATTTTATGATTCATGATTCAATTCATGATTCATGATTCAATTCATGATTCATTATTCAATTCATGATTCAATTCATGATTCATGATTCAATTCATGATTCATGACTCATGATTCAATTCATGATTCATGATTCAATTCATGATTCATGATTCAATTCATCATTCATGATTCATGATTCAATTCATGATTCATGATTCAATACATGATTCATGATTCGATTCATGATTCATAATTCAATTCATGATTCATGATTCATGATTCAATTCATGATTCGATTCATGATTCATGATTCAATTCATGATTCATGATTCATGATTCAATTCATTATTCATGATTCAATTCATGATTCATGATTCGATTCATGATTCATGATTCATGATTCGATTCATGATTCATGATTCAATTCATGATTCATGATTCATGATTCAATTCATGATTCGATTCATGATTCATGATTCATGATTCTATTCATGATTCATGATTCGATTCATGATTCATGATTACATTTATGGTTCATGAATGTTGATTCAATTCATGATTTATTTCATGATTCATGATTCGATTCATGATTCATGATTCAATTCATGATTCAATTCATGATTTATTTCATGATTCCTGATTCGATTCATGATTCATGATTCATGATTCAATTCATGATTCAATTCAGGATTTATGATTCAATTCATGATTCATGATTCAATTCATGATCCATGATTCCTGATTCAAATCATGATTCATGATTCAATTCATGATTCATGATTCATGATTCAATTCATGATTCAATTCATGATTCATGATTCATGATTCAATTCATGATTCATGATTCAATTCATGATCCATGATTCCTGATTCAAATCATGATTCATGATTCAATTCATGATTCATGATTCATGATTCAATTCATGATTCAATTCATGATTCATGATTCATGATTCAATTCATGATTCATGATTCAATTCATGATTCATGATTCGTTTCATGATTCTTTTCATGATTCATGATTTAAATAATGATTCATGATTCATGATTCAATTCATGATTAATGATTTATTTCATGATTCATGATTCATTTTATGATTCATGATTCATGATTCAATTCATGATTCATGATTCAATTCATCATTCATTATTCAATTCATGATTCAATTCATGATTCAATTCATGATTCATGACTCATGATTCAATTCATGATTCATGATTCAATTCATGATTCATGATTCAATTCATCATTCATGATTCATGATTCAATTCATGATTCATGATTCAATACATGATTCATGATTCGATTCATGATTCATAATTCAATTCATGATTCATGATTCATGATTCAATTCATGATTCGATTCATGATTCATGATTTAATTCATGATTCATGATTCATGATTCAATTCATTATTCATGATTCAATTCATGATTCATGATTCGATTCATGATTCATGATTCATGATTCGATTCATGATTCATGATTCAATTCATGATTCATGATTCAATTCATGATTCGATTCATGATTCATGATTCATGATTCAATTCATGATTCATGATTAAATTCATGATTTATGATTCATGATTCAATTCATGAATCATTATTCATGATTCAATTCATGATTCATGATTCGATTCATGATTCATGATTCATGATTCGATTTATGATTCATAATTAAATTCATGATTCATGATTCAATCCATGATTCATGATTCGATTCATGATTCATGATTCAATTCATGATTCATGATTCAATTCATGATTCATGATTCGTTTCATGATTCTTTTCATGATTCATGATTTAAATAATGATTCATGATTCATGATTCAATTCATGATTAATGATTTATTTCATGATTCATTTTATGATTCATGATTCAATTCATGATTCATGATTCAATTCATGATTCATTATTCAATTCATGATTCAATTCATGATTCATGATTCAATTCATGATTCATGACTCATGATTCAATTCATGATTCATGATTCAATTCATGATTCATGATTCAATTCATCATTCATGATTCATGATTCAATTCATGATTCATGATTCAATACATGATTCATGATTCGATTCATGATTCATAATTCAATTCATGATTCATGATTCATGATTCAATTCATGATTCGATTCATGATTCATGATTCAATTCATGATTCATGATTCATGATTCAATTCATTATTCATGATTCAATTCATGATTCATGATTCGATTCATGATTCATGATTCGATTCATGATTCATGATTCAATTCATGATTCATGATTCATGATTCAATTCATGATTCGATTCATGATTCATGATTCATGATTCTATTCATGATTCATGATTCGATTCATGATTCATGATTACATTTATGGTTCATGAATCTTGATTCAATTCATGATTTATTTCATGATTCATGATTCGATTCATGATTCATGATTCAATTCATGATTCAATTCATGATTTATTTCATGATTCCTGATTCGATTCATGATTCATGATTCATGATTCAATTCATGATTCAATTCAGGATTTATGATTCAATTCATGATTCATGATTCAATTCATGATCCATGATTCCTGATTCAAATCATGATTCATGATTCAATTCATGATTCATGATTCATGATTCAATTCATGATTCAATTCATGATTCATGATTCATGATTCAATTCATGATTCATGATTCAATTCATGATCCATGATTCCTGATTCAAATCATGATTCATGATTCAATTCATGATTCATGATTCATGATTCAATTCATGATTCAATTCATGATTCATGATTCATGATTCAATTCATGATTCATGATTCAATTCATGATTCATGATTCGTTTCATGATTCTTTTCATGATTCATGATTTAAATAATGATTCATGATTCATGATTCAATTCATGATTAATGATTTATTTCATGATTCATGATTCATTTTATGATTCATGATTCATGATTCAATTCATGATTCATGATTCAATTCATCATTCATTATTCAATTCATGATTCAATTCATGATTCAATTCATGATTCATGACTCATGATTCAATTCATGATTCATGATTCAATTCATGATTCATGATTCAATTCATCATTCATGATTCATGATTCAATTCATGATTCATGATTCAATACATGATTCATGATTCGATTCATGATTCATAATTCAATTCATGATTCATGATTCATGATTCAATTCATGATTCGATTCATGATTCATGATTTAATTCATGATTCATGATTCATGATTCAATTCATTATTCATGATTCAATTCATGATTCATGATTCGATTCATGATTCATGATTCATGATTCGATTCATGATTCATGATTCAATTCATGATTCATGATTCAATTCATGATTCGATTCATGATTCATGATTCATGATTCAATTCATGATTCATGATTCGATTCATGATTCATGATTCAATTCTTGATTCATGATTCGATTCATGATTCAGGATTACATTTATGGTTCATGAATCTTAATTCAATTCATAATTTATTTCATGATTCATGATTCGATTCATGATTCATGATTCATGATTCAATTCATGATTCAATTCATGATTTATTTCATGATTCCTGATTCGATTCATGATTCATGATTCATGATTCAATTCATGATTCAATTCAGGATTTATGATTCAATTCATGATTCATGATTCAATTCATGATCCATGATTCCTGATTCAATTCATGATTCATGATTCAATTCATGATTCATGATTCATGATTCAATTCATGATTCAATTCATGATTCATGATTCATGATTCAATTTATGATTCATGATTTGTTTCATGAATCATTATTCAATTCTTGATTCATGATTCGATTTATGATTCATGATTAAATTCATGATTCATGATTTATGATTCAATTCATGATTCATTATTTATTTCATGATTCAATTCATAGTTCATGAATCTTGATTCATTTCATGATTTATTTCATGATTTATAATTCGATTCATGATTCATGATTCAATTCATGATTCAATTCATGATTTATTTCATGATTCATGATTCGATTCATGTTCATGATTCATGATTTATTTCATGATTCATGATTCGATTCATGATCATGATTCATGATTCAATTTATGATTCAATTCATGATTTATGATTCAATTCATGATTTATGATTCATGATTCATGATTCGATTTATAATTCAAGATTCATGATTCAATTCATGATTCAATTCATGATTTATTTCATGATTCATGATTCGATTCATGATCATGATTCATGATTTATTTCATGATTCATGATTCGATTCATGATCATGATTCATGATTCAATTTATGATTCAATTCATGATTTATGATTCAATTCATGATTTATGATTCATGATTCATGATTCGATTTATAATTCAAGATTCAATTAATGATGTAAGATTCAATTCGTTATTCATGATTCAATTTATGATTCATGATTCATTTCATGATTCATGATTCCTAATTCAATTCATGATTCATGATTCAATTCATGATTCAATTTATGATTCATAATTCATGATTCAATTCATGATTCAATTCATGATTCATGATTCATGATTCATGATTCAATTCATGATTTATGATTCATGATTCGATTCATGATTCATGATTCAATTCATGATTCATGATTCGTGATTCATGATTCATGATTCAATTCATGATTCATGATTCGATTCATGATTCATGATTCATGATTCAATTCATGATTCATGATTCATGATTCGATTTATGATTCATGATTCAATTCATGATTAATGATTCATGATTCGATTCATGATTCATGATTCAATTCATGATTCATGATTCAATTCATGATTCATGATCAATTTCATGATTCATTTCATGATTCATGATTCAATTTAAGATTCATGATTCAGTTCATGATTCATTTCATGATTCATTTCATGATTCATGATTCCTGATTCAATTCATGATTCATGATTCCTGATTCAATTCATGATTCATGATTCAATTCATGATTCATGATTCATAATTCAATTCATGATTTAATTCATGATTCAACTTATGATTTATAATTCATGATTCAATTCATGATTCAATTCATGATGCATGATTCATGATTCAATTCATGATTCATGATTCGATTCATGATTCATGTTTCAATTCATGATTGAATTCTTGATTCAATTCATAATTAAATTCATGATTCATGATTCAATTCATGATTCATGATTTATGATTCAATGCATGATTCATGATTCATGATTCAATGCATGATTCAATTCTTGATTCAATTCATAATTCAATTCATGATTCATGATTCGATTCATGATTCATGTTTGAATTCATGATTCAATTCATGATTCATTTCATGATTCATGATTCAATTCATGATTCATGATTCAATTCTTGATTTATGATTCATGATTCATGATTCAATTCATGATTCATGATTCAATTCATGATTCATGATTCAATTCATGATTCATGATTCAATTCATGATTCATGATTCAATTCTTGATTTATGATTCATTTCATGATTCATGCTTTAATTCATGATTCAATTCATGATTTAATTTATGATTCATAATTCATGATTCAATTCATGATTCAATTCATGATTCATGATTCATGATTCAATTCATAATTCATGATTCAATTCATGATTCATGATTCATGATTCAATTCTTGATTCAATTCATAATTCAATTCATGATTCATGATTCGATTCATGATTCATGTTTGAATTAATGATTCAATTCATGATTCATTACATAATTTATGATTCATGATTCAATTCTTGATTTATGATTCATGATTCATGATTCAATTCATGATTCATGATTCAATTCATGATTCATGATTCGATTCATGATTCATGATTCAATTCATGATTCATGATTCAATTCATGATTCAATTCATGATTCATGATTCATTTCATGACTCATTTCATGATTCATGATTTAATTTATGATTCATGATTCATGATTCAATTCATGATTAATGATTCAATTCATGATTCATGATTCATTTTATGATTCATGATTCATGATTCAATTCATGATTCATGATTCAATTCATGATTCGATTCATGATTCATGATTCAATTCATGATTCATGACTCATGATTCAATTCATGATTCATGATTCAATTCATGATTTATGATTCATGATTCAATTCATGAATCATTATTCATGATTCAATTCATGATTCATGATTCAATTCTTGATTCATGATTCAATTCTTGATGCATGATTCATTTCATGATTCATGATTCATAATTCAATTCATGATTTAATTCATGATTCAACTTATGATTTATAATTCATGATTCAATTCATGAATAAATTCATGATGCATGATTCATGATTCAATTCATGATTCATGATTCAATTCATGATTCATGATTCAATTAATGATTCAATTCTTGATTCAATTCATAATTAAATTCATGATTCATGATTCAATTCATGATTCATGATTAATGATTCAATGCATGATTCATGATTCATGATTTAATGCATAATTCAATTCTTGATTCAATTCATAATTCAATTCATGATTCATGATTCGATTCATGATTCATGTTTGAATTCATGATTCAATTCATGATTCATGATTCAATTCTTGATTTATGATTCATGATTCATGATTCAATTCATGATTCATGATTCAATTCATGATTCATGATTCATGATTCAATTCTTGATTTATGATTCATTTCATGATTCATGTTTTAATTCATGATTCAATTCATGATTCAATTTATGATTCATAATTCATGATTCAATTCATGATTCAATTCATGATTCATGATTCATGATTCAATTAATGAATCATTATTCATGATTCAATTCATGATTCATGTTTCAATTCATGATTCGATTCAAGATTCATGATTCATGATTCAATTCATGATTCATGATTCAATTCATGATTCATGATTCGATTCATGATTCATGATTCATGATTCGAATCATGATTCATGATTCAAATTATGATTCATGTTTCATGATTCAATTCATGATTCGATTCATGATTTATGATTCATGATTCGATATATGATTCATGATTAAATTCATGATTCATGATTTATGATTCAATTCATGATTCATGATTTATGATTCAATTCATGATTCATGATTCAATTCATGATTTATGATTCATTTCATGATTCATGTTTTAATTCATGATTCAATTTATGATTCATAATTCATGATTCAATTCATGATTCAATTCATGATTCATGATTCATGATTCAATTCATGATTCATGATTTAATTCATGATTCATGATTCATGATTCAATGCATGATTCAATTCTTGATTCAATTCATAATTCAATTCATGATTCATGATTCGATTCATGATTCATGTTTGAATTAATGATTTAATTCATGATTCATTACATGATTCATGATTCATGATTCAATTCATGATTCATGATTCAATTCATGATTCATGATTCGATTCATGATTCATGATTCATGATTCAATTCATGATTCATGAGTCAATTCATGATTCATGATTCATGATTCATTTCATGATTCATTTCATGATTCATGATTTAATTTATGATTCATGATTCATGATTCAATTCATGATTAATGATTCAATTCATGATTCATGATTCATTTTATGATTCATGATTCATGATTCAATTCATGATTCATGATTCAATTCATGATTCGATTCATGATTCATGATTCAATTCATGATTCATGACTCATGATTCAATTCATGATTCATGATTCAATTCATGATTCATGATTCAATTCATGATTTATGATTCATGATTCAATTCATGAATAATTATTCATGATTCAATTCATGATTCATGATTCGATTCATGATTCATGATTCGATTCATGATTCATAATTCAATTCATGATTTATGATTCATGATTCAATTCATGAATCATTATTCATGATTCAATTCATGATTCATGTTTCAATTCATGATTCGATTCATGATTCATGATTCAATTCATGATTCATGATTCAATTCATGATTCATGATTCGATTCATGATTCATGATTCGAATCATGATTCATGATTCAATTCATGATTCATGATTCATGATTCAATTCATGATTCGATTCATGATTTATGATTCATGATTCGATATATGATTCATGATTAAATTCATGATTCATGATTTTTGATTCAATTCATGATTCATGATTTATGATTCAATTCATGATTCATGATTCAATTCATGATTTGATTTATGATTCATGATTCATGATTCAATTCATGATTCATGATTCGATTCATGATTCATGATTCAATTCTTGATTCATGATTCGATTCATGATTCATGATTAAATTTATGATTCATGATTTATGATTCAATTCATGATTTATGATTTATTTCATGATTGAATTCATGGTTCATAAATCTTGATTCAATTCATGATTTATTACATAATTCATGATTTGATTCATGAATCATGATTCAATTCATGATTCAATTCAGGATTTATGATTCAATTCATGATTCATGATTCAATTCATGATTCATGATTCATGATTCAATTTATGATTCATTATTCAATTCATGATGCATGATTCATTTCATGATTCATTTCATGATTCATGATTCCTGATTCAATTCATGATTCCTGATTCAATTCATGATTCATGATTCATTTCATGATTCATGATTCAATTCATGATTCGATTCATGATTTATGATTCAATACATGATTCATGATTCATGATTTAATTCATGATTCATGATTCATGATTCATGATTCGATTTATAATTCATGATTCAATTCCTGATGCATGATTGAATTCGTGATTCATGATTCAATTCATGATTCATGATTCGTTTCATGATTCATTACATGATTCATGATTCCTGATTCAATTCATGATTCATGTTTCAATTCATGATTCATGATTCATTTCATGATTCATGATTCAATTCATGAATTAATTCATGATTCAATGTATGATTCATAATTCATGATTCAATTCATGAGTCAATTCTGTCACTCACCGGACTGTGAGTGCTTCTTCCCGGACATTTAGGAACCGTGGCCGTCCTCCATCCTGAGGGTCTGCGCATGCGCAGCCCTTTCCTATACTTCCGTGTATGTCCCTTTAACTCAATTGGCAGATCAGGCAACACTCCCTATATTAAGCACCTGTGGTCAACACCACGTTGCCTGATCTTGGAGTCTCATTCCCCATGAGTCTCTGAAGGTGTTCCTGTGTTCCTCGTGTATTCAGCGCTGCTGATTCCTGTGGTTTCCAAACCACTTCTATCTCTGTGGTTTCCAAACCACTTCTACTACTGTGGTTCCCATACCACTTCTACCATCAACTGTATCATCGTGACTGCTAGCTGATTCCTATCCGCTGCCTCCGTGCACTACAGTCTTCTAAACCACTTCAACGCTATTATATATCATTGTGACTGTTTGCTGATTCATATCCGCTGCCTCCGTGCACTACAGTCTCCAGCTTGCAACTCGCCTGTGTTCATCATCGTGACTGTTAGCTGATTCCTATCCGCTGCCTCCGTGCACTACAGTCTCCAGCTTGCAACTCGCCTGTGTTCATCATCGTGACTGTTAGCTGATTCCTATCCGCTGCCTCCGTGCACTACAGTCTCCAGCTTGCAACTCGCCTGTGTTTCATCATCGTGACTGTTAGCTGATTCCTATCCGCTGCCCCTGTGCACTGCAGTCTCATCTCATCTCTCCTGTGTTTCCTCGAGACTGCTGCTATCATTGCCATCCGCTACTCTCCGTGATCAACAGCTCCTGGTCTACTCTGCTCTCCCGTGTTCCAGCGCTATTGGCACCTGTTGGTTGCTACTGGTTACCTCCGTGTGCCCGCAGAGTCCTGCTGCTGCTGTCAGCGCTATCGTCCATCTACTGCTGATCCACCCTCCACGCCTTCCCGTGTCCCGCTGGTCTCTACCCTCCTGTCAGCATTGGATTCGTATCTCATCAGCTACTCCTCTGCTAGATCATCTCCATTCTCCTGGGTCCTCCATGAGTCCAGTTCCACGTGTTACTGATTCCTGTGGATTCGTGTCCCTGTTGGTCTACTTACCTGTGCACTGCACCTACTAGACCCCTGCCTCATCCATCCAGGGACTTCTCATCCAGCCGGCCTCCTGCCGCTCAGGTATCGCTGCACTCCTATCTGACTGCCTGCTTTTGAACCACGGTATGCATACTTCTCATTGACTGTGCTGGTGTATTGCATATCTTGCTGGACTGTGTTGGTTCTCCTCTGGAGTCTGCTATCCGCTGAGTCTATTGCCATCATTGACTGTGTTAACTTGTGCTGGATTACTTCAAGAGACTTTCTATATTTGCAGATCTGTTCAGTCATTTATATATATTGTGCATATTACTGTGGATCGTGTTTAAGGTGCCCGTGTATATCCTGTGTTGCAGTCTCTCCCCGTGCACCTCCTCACATATATATTCAGTGGTACAACTTGCTGATGGCAGACCACTGATCCCTGTTCCTGTATCACCTGTTCCAGTATCCTCTCACATAGCAGTGGTACAACTTGCTATCGCAGACCACTGACTACCCGGATACCTCCACTTGGATTCCATTCCTTCACTCAGACAGCGGTACAACTTGCTATCCGCAGACCGCTGACTCTCGTCACCTCCTCGTTTCTGTTGGACATTCCTCCTCACTATAGCAGTGGTACAACTTGCTATCGCAGACCACTGACTACCTGCACGTGCCCTTGTCCATACAGTTCCTCGTGTATTATTACCTCCATATTACCAGTGCTGCTAGTCATAGACTTTCCTGAGCATCTCATCAGCTACCATTTCCTGTTCCGTGATCACCCTGCTACCAGAGTACCCTATTACCATCTACATTGCTCTGGTAAGCCTACCACCTGGTGATCCCTGGGTAAAGACTCCTAGTGTCCGTGACAGTAAGATCAGGCCATGACAGACCCAGATACGGAACCTACCGCCAAAGAGATGCTGCAGCATCTGGTCAGCCGTGTGGAGCAACAGGATGCCCGCCAACAGCTGTTACTTCAGTGTTATCAGTCATTAACCTCCCAAGGAACATCTGGACAGACCGTGACAGCTACTACTGAGGCTCCTGTGCTTTCCTCCGTTTCCCCAGTGCCATCCCAGGTGTCTACAGCTTCCACGCTTCACCTGCCTACTCCGTCAAAGTACGATGGAGACCCCAAAACTTGTAGGGGTTTCCTTAACCAATGTTCAGTCCATTTTGAGCTCCAACCTCAAAATTTTTCTACCCATCGTTCCAGAGTGGCCTATCTTATCTCTTTGTTTTCAGGACAAGCCCTGGCTTGGGCCTCCCCTCTGTGGGAAAGAAACGACCCAATATTACAAGATAGTGCCAAATTCATTTCTACATTCCGAAGTGTGTTCGATGAACCAGGTCGTGTGACCTCCGCTGCTTCCAGCATCCTCCGTCTGCGACAAGGATCTCATACAGTAGGCCAGTACGTCATTCAATTTAGGATCTTAGCCTCTGAACTTCAGTGGAACACTGAAGCCCTAGTTGCCGCCTTCTGGCAGGGGCTCTCCGATAAGATTAAAGATGCACTGACTACCCAGGAGCTTCCTTCGTCACTTGAAGATTTGATCTCTCTATGCCATCGCGTTGATATGAGATTTCGTGAAAGATAGGCTGAGAAAACAACTTCTGCTAAAGCACCTCTTCGTTCTAACCCTCAATTTCGTCCAGTTTCACCCTCTGTGATTCCCATGGAGATAGGACGTTCCAAATTATCTTCAGAGGAGAGGAAACGAAGAGTAAAGAATAGACTCTGTATCTATTGTGCTGATTCCACTCATATTCTCAGCTCTTGCCCTAAGAGATCGGAAAATGCCAGGCCCTAACTAGTTCTGGAGAGGTGAAGTTAGGGTCCCTGGAGTCCTCTCCATCTTCTATGAAATCTAAAGTCTGCGCTTTTGATGTTATGATTTCTTTTGCTACCAAAACCTTTGAGTCACAGGCATTGATTGATTCCGGAGCAGCAAGAAATTTTATTTCCAAATCATTAGTAAATCAATGGTCTCTACCAGTGATTACCTTAAAAACGCCCATTACTGTGACGGCTATAGATGGATCCCGTCTCATCAACGGTCTCATCACCCAGAGTACGTCTCCAGTAACACTTCAGATTGGTGCCCTGCATCATGAAGAAATATCGTTTTTAATCCTTCCGGTTACGACAAGTCCGATTGTCTTAGGCCTTCCATGGCTTCAGTGTCACTCTCCCCAGATTGACTGGTGCACCCCTCAAGTTACGTCTTGGGGGTCTGAATGTCACCATCGTTGCCTTTCCCAAGTTATTCCTCTCAAAGTACAGCAATCTTCCATCTCACCTACCTCACCGGGACTCCCTCCTCAATATGCTTCATTTACTGATGTGTTTGATAAAGCTCAGTCTGAACGTCTTCCTCCTCATCGTTCTTGGGATTGTCCGATCGACCTTCTACCTGGCAAGACTCCCCCCAGGGGCCGGGTCTATCCACTCTCGTTACCTGAAACTCAAGCTACATCTGAGTACATACAGGAGAACCTCCAGCGTGGGTTTATTCGACCTTCCACCTCTCCCGCTGGAGCTGGGTTCTTCTTCGTCAAAAAGAAGGATGGATCATTACGCCCTTGCATAGATTTTCGTGGACTCAATGCCATTACTATCAAGAATCGGTATCCCATTCCGCTGATCACTGAGCTATTCGATCGCATCAAGGGAGCCCGTATCTTTACTAAGTTGGATCTTCGTGGTGCCTACAATTTAATCAGAATCCGTTCCGGTGACGAATGGAAGACAGCGTTTAACACCAGAGACGGGCATTACGAATATCTGGTAATGCCTTTCGGGCTGTGTAATGCCCCCGCTGTGTTTCAAGGCTTCATCAATGAGATCTTTCGGGACTTATTATATGTATGTGTCGTCGTCTACCTGGACGACATATTGATCTTTTCACAGGACCTGCCTTCTCACCACCAACATGTGGCAGAAGTCCTCTCCAGGCTACGGAAAAATTCATTGTTCTGTAAATTAGAAAAATGTTCATTCGAATTGCCCCAGATTCCATTCTTGGGGTATATAGTTTCCGGAGTTGGCCTGAAGATGGATCCAGACAAGGTGAATGCTGTACTACATTGGCCCCAGCCAACTACTCTTCGTGCTATCCAGCGTTTTTTAGGTTTTGCCAATTACTATAGACGCTTCATTCAAGACTTTTCTTCCATTGCATCTCCTATTGTGGCCCTGACTCGGAAAGGGGCTAATCCTAAGCAATGGTCACCTGAGGCTCTTCAAGCCTTTCAAACACTCAAAGAGTCCTTCTCTTCGGCTCCAATCCTTCGACAGCCTGATGTGACACTCCCCTTCTTTCTAGAAGTAGATGCCTCTAATGTGGGCTTGGGAGCCATTCTCTCCCAACGCTCGGAACAGCAAAAATTCCATCCTTGTGCCTTCTATTCTCGGGGTCTTCTGCCCGCAGAGAAGAATTATACCATCGGGGACAAGGAGTTACTGGCTATCAAAGCTGCATTAGAGGAATGGAGATACTTATTGGAGGGAGCTCGCCATCCGGTGACGATCTTCACGGATCATAAGAACTTGTCATATCTCCAGTCTGCCCAATGCTTGAACCCTCGTCAAGCAAGATGGTCTCTTTTCTTTTCCCGTTTTGAATTAATAATAACCTTCAAACCAGCTGCCAAGAACAAAAAAGCTGACGCTTTATCTAGAGCTTTTGTGACGTCCTCTGATATAGAAGAGGTTTCCAACCATACCATTCTAGACCCCAAATGTATCTCACTGGCTGCTTCATCCACCAAAACGCTACCATTTGGGAAGACCCTCGTGCCTCCTACTCTAAGGAGGAAAATCCTTTCGTGGTTCCATGCCTCTCATTTTTCTGGACATGCCGGTGAACACAAGACCTTTGAGATTCTCTCTCGAAGTTACTGGTGGCCTTCAATGAGGAGAGACGTCAAAGAGTTCATTGCTTCCTGTGAGCTATGTTCCCAGTTCAAATCCTCCCGCAGAACCCCAGCAGGGTTGCTGCGACCACTACCCATTCCGTCCAAACCGTGGACCCATATTAGTATGGATTTCGTTACTGATTTACCACCTAGTAAGAATCATAACACTATTTGGGTGGTGGTGGACAGATTTTCGAAGATGGCTCATTTCGTCCCTCTGTCTGGTTTGCCTTCCTCGTCTATCCTGGCTGAACATTTCATTAAAGAGATCTTCCGTATCCATGGATGCCCGTCTGAGATTGTGTCAGATAGAGGAGTACAATTCGTTTCCAGATTCTGGCGAGCCCTTTGTAAAACCTTGGGCATACGATTAGCACTCTCATCTTCTTACCATCCGCAATCTAACGGACAAACTGAATGTGTCAATCAAGATCTTGAGACTTTTATAAGGATGTTCTCTTCAGCCAATCAAGACAACTGGGTAGAGTTGCTTCCTTGGGCTGAATTCGCCCATAACAACATGTACCATGAGTCATCATCCAAAACTCCATTTTTTGTGGTCTACGGTCACCATCCGTCTTTTCCGGAATTTCCTGCCCTCCCGCCCACCCAAGTTCCTGCGGTGGAGACTGCTTGTCAGACCTTTAAAAATATCTGGTCTCAGGTCAAAACCTGTTTAAAGAAGACATCTATCAAATATAAATCTTTCGCAGATAAGAAGAGGCAGGCTATTCCACCACTAAAAATTGGAGATCGTGTCTGGTTATCTACCAAAAATATTCGTTTGAAGGTACCATCTATGAAATTCGCCCCTCGTTTTATTGGTCCATATAGGATCATTCAAGTAATCAATCCAGTATGTGTGAAACTTCTTCTTCCTAAGAATCTTCGGATTTCTAATGCCTTCCATGTATCCTTGCTCAAACCTCTTATTATCAACCGTTTCTCAACTCCTCCCTCAGCTCCGCAGCCAGTTCAAGTTCATCAGGAGGAGGATTTCGAGATTACTGAGGTACTAGACGCAAAAATTTCGCGAGGAGTCCTCCATTTCCTCGTTCATTGGAAGGGCTTTGGTCCTGAGGAGCGCTCTTGGATCAAAGCTGAAGATCTTAATGCTCCTGCCCTTTTGAAGAAGTTTTATTCCAAAAATCCGGACAAGCCCGGTTCCAGGCGTTCTGTGCCCACCTTTAAAAGGGGGGGTACTGTCACTCACCGGACTGTGAGTGCTTCTTCCCGGACATTTAGGAACCGTGGCCGTCCTCCATCCTGAGGGTCTGCGCATGCGCAGCCCTTTCCTATACTTCAGTGTATGTCCCTTTAACTCAATTGGCAGATCAGGCAACACTCCCTATATTAAGCACCTGTGGTCAACACCACGTTGCCTGATCTTGGAGTCTCATTCCCCATGAGTCTCTGAAGGTGTTCCTGTGTTCCTCGTGTATTCAGCGCTGCTGATTCCTGTGGTTTCCAAACCACTTCTATCTCTGTGGTTTCCAAACCACTTCTACTACTGTGGTTCCCATACCACTTCTACCATCAACTGTATCATCGTGACTGTTAGCTGATTCCTATCCGCTGCCTCCGTGCACTACAGTCTTCTAAACCACTTCAACGCTATTATATATCATTGTGACTGTTTGCTGATTCATATCCGCTGCCTCCGTGCACTACAGTCTCCAGCTTGCAACTCGCCTGTGTTCATCATCGTGACTGTTAGCTGATTCCTATCCGCTGCCTCCGTGCACTACAGTCTCCAGCTTGCAACTCGCCTGTGTTCATCATCGTGACTGTTAGCTGATTCCTATCCGCTGCCTCCGTGCACTGCAGTCTCCAGCTTGCAACTCGCCTGTGTTTCATCATCGTGACTGTTAGCTGATTCCTATCCGCTGCCCCTGTGCACTGCAGTCTCATCTCATCTCTCCTGTGTTTCCTCGAGACTGCTGCTATCATTGCCATCCGCTACTCTCCGTGATCAACAGCTCCTGGTCTACTCTGCTCTCCCGTGTTCCAGCGCTATTGGCACCTGTTGGTTGCTACTGGTTACCTCCGTGTGCCCGCAGAGTCCTGCTGCTGCTGTCAGCGCTATCGTCCATCTACTGCTGATCCACTCTCCACGCCTTCCCGTGTCCCGCTGGTCTCTACCCTCCTGTCAGCATTGGATTCGTATCTCATCAGCTACTCCTCTGCTAGATCATCTCCATTCTCCTGGGTCCTCCATGAGTCCAGTTCCACGTGTTACTGATTCCTGTGGATTCGTGTCCCTGTTGGTCTACTTACCTGTGCGCTGCACCTACTAGACCCCTGCCTCATCCATCCAGGGACTTCTCATCCAGCCGGCCTCCTGCCGCTCAGGTATCGCTGCACTCCTATCTGACTGCCTGCTTCTGAACCACGGTATGCATACTTCTCATTGACTGTGCTGGTGTATTGCATATCTTGCTGGACTGTGTTGGTTCTCCTCTGGAGTCTGCTATCCGCTGAGTCTATTGCCATCATTGACTGTGTTAACTTGTGCTGGATTACTTCAAGAGACTTTCTATATTTGCAGATCTGTTCAGTCATTTATATATATTGTGCATATTACTGTGGATTGTGTTTAAGGTGCCCGTGTATATCCTGTGTTGCAGTCTCTCCCCGTGCACCTCCTCACATATATATTCAGTGGTACAACTTGCTGATGGCAGACCACTGATCCCTGTTCCTGTATCACCTGTTCCAGTATCCTCTCACATAGCAGTGGTACAACTTGCTATCGCAGACCACTGACTACCCGGATACCTCCACTTGGATTCCATTCCTTCACTCAGACAGCGGTACAACTTGCTATCCGCAGACCGCTGACTCTCGTCACCTCCTCGTTTCTGTTGGACATTCCTCCTCACTATAGCAGTGGTACAACTTGCTATCGCAGACCACTGACTACCTGCACGTGCCCTTGTCCATACAGTTCCTCGTGTATTATTACCTCCATATTACCAGTGCTGCTAGTCATAGACTTTCCTGAGCATCTCATCAGCTACCATTTCCTGTTCCGTGATCACCCTGCTACCAGAGTACCCTATTACCATCTACATTGCTCTGGTAAGCCTACCACCTGGTGATCCCTGGGTAAAGACTCCTAGTGCCCGTGACAAATTCATGATTCATGATTCATGATTCGATTCATGATTCTTGATTCAATTCATGATTCGATTCATGATTTATGATTCAATACATGATTCATGATTCATGATTTAATTCATGATTCATGATTCATGATTCATGATTCGATTTATAATTCATGATTCAATTCCTGATGCATGATTGAATTCGTGATTCATGATTCAATTCATGATTCATTTCATGATTCATTTCATGATTCATGATTCCTGATTCAATTCATGATTCATGTTTCAATTCATGATTCATGATTCATTTCATGATTCATGATTCAATTCATGATTCAATGTATGATTCATAATTCATGATTCAATTCATGAGTCAATTCATGATTCATGATTCGATTCATGATTCATGATTCAATTCATGATTCATGATTCAATTCATGATTCGTGATTCATGATTCATGATTCAGTTCATGATTTATGATTCGATTCATGATTCATAATTCATGATTCAATTCATGATTCATGATTCATGATTCGATTTATGATTCATGATTCATGATTCAATTCATGAGTAATGATTCAATTCATGATTCATTTCATGATTCATGATTCGATTCATGATTCATGTTTCAATTCATACTTCAATTCATGATTCATGATTCAATTCATGATTCAATGCATGATTCAATTCTTGATTCATGATTCATGATTCAATGCATGATTCAATTCTTGATTCAATTCATAATTCAATTCATGATTCATGATTCGATTCATGATTCATGTTTGAATTCATGATTCAATTCATGATTCATTTCATGATTCATGATTCAATTTATGATTCATGATTCAATTCTTGATTTATAATTCATGATTCATGATTCAATTCATGATTCATGATTCAATCCATGATTCATGATTCAATTCATGATTCATGATTCGTTTCATGATTCTTTTCATGATTCATGATTTAATTCATGATTCATGATTCATGATTCAATTCATGATTAATGATTTAATTCAAGATTCATGATTCATTTTATGATTCATGATTCATGATTCAATTCATGATTCATGATTCAATTCATCATTCATGATTCAATTCATGATTCGATTCATGATTCATGATTCAATTCATAATTCATGACTCATGATTCAATTCATGATTCATGATTCAATTCATGATTTATGATTCATTTCATGATTCATGTTTTAATTCATGATTCAATTCATGATTCAATTTATGATTCATAATTCATGATTCAATTCATCATTCAATACATGATTCATGATTCATGATTCAATTCATGATTCATGATTCAATTCATGATTCATGATTCATGATTCATGATTCATGATTCATGATTCAATGCATGATTTAATTCTTGATTCAATTCATAATTCAATTCATGATTCATGATTCGATTCATGATTCATGTTTGAATTAATGATTTAATACATGATTCATTACATGATTCATGATTCATGATTCAATTCTTGATTTATGATTCATGATTCATGATTCAATTCATGATTCATGATTCAATTAATGATTCATGATTCGATTCATGATTCATGATTCATGATTCGATTCATGATTCATGATTCATGATTCAATTCATGATTCATGATTCAATTCATGATTCATGATTCATTTCATGATTCATTTCATGATTCATGATTTAATTTATGATTCATGATTCATGATTCAATTCATGATTAATGATTCAAATTATGATTCATGATTCATTTTATGATTCATGATTTATGATTCAATTCATAATTCATGATTCAATTCATGATTCGATTCATGATATATGATTCAAATTATGATTCATGACTCATGATTCAATTCATGATTCATGATTCAATTCATGATTCATGATTCAATTCATGATTCATTATTTATGATTCCATTCATGATTCATTATTCAATTCATGATTCATGATTCATGATTCGATTCATGATTCATAATTCAATTCATGATTCATGATTCGTTTCATGATTCTTGATTCAATTCATGATTCATGATTCAATTCATGATTCATGATTCGTTTCATGATTCTTTTCATAATTCATGATTTAAATAATGATTCATGATTCATGATTCAATTCATGATTAATGATTTAATTCATGATTCATGATTCATTTTATGATTCATGGTTCATGATTCAATTCATGATTCATGATTCAATTCATCATTCATTATTCAATTCATGATTCGATTCATGATTCATGATTCAATTCATGATTCATGACTCATGATTCAATTCATGATTCATGATTCAATTCATGATTCATGATTCATGATTCAATTCATCATTCATGATTCATGATTCGATTCATGATTCATGATTCAATACATGATTCATGATTCGATTCATGATTCATAATTCAATTCATGATTCATGATTCATGATTCAATTCATGATTCGATTCATGATTCATGATTCAATTCATGATTCATGATTCATGATTCAATTCATTATTCATGATTCAATTCATGATTCATGATTCGATTCATGATTCATGATTCATGATTCGATTCATGATTCATGATTGAATTCATGATTCATGATTCATGATTCAATTCATGATTCGATTCATGATTCATGATTCGATATATGATTCATGATTAAATTCATGATTCATGATTTATGATACAATTCATGATTCCTGATTCATGATTCAATTCATGATTCGATTCATGATTCATGATTCATTATTCAATTCATGATTCATGATTCGATTCATGATTCATGATTCAATTCTTGATTCATGATTCTATTCATGATTCATGATTACATTTATGGTTCATGAATCTTGATTCAATTCATGATTTATTTCATGATTCATGATTCGATTCATGATTCATGATTCATAATTCAATTCATGATTTAATTCATGATTCAACTTATGATTTATAATTCATGATTCAATTCATGATTCATGATTCAATTCATGATTCATGATTCATGATTCAATTCATGATTCATGATTCAATTCATGAATCATAATTTGATTCATGATTCATGTTTCAATTCATGATTCAATTCGTGATTCAATTCATAATTAAATTCATGATTCATGATTCAATTCATGATTTATGATTCAATGCATGATTCATGATTCATGATTCAATGCATGATTCAATTCTTGATTCAATTCATAATTCAATTCATGTTTCATGATTCGATTCATGATTCATGTTTGAATTCATGATTCAATTCATAATTCATTTCATGATTCATGATTCAATTCATGATTCATGATTCAATTCTTGATTTATGATTCATGATTCAATTCATGATTCATGATTCAATTCATGATTCATGATTCAATTCATGATTCATGATTCAATTCTTAATTTATGATTCATTTTATGATTCAATTCATGATTCAATTCATGATTCATGATTCATGATTCAATTCATGATTCATGATTCATGATTCAATTCTTGATTCAATTCATAATTCAATTCATGATTCATGATTCGATTCATGATTCATGTTTGAATTAATGATTCAATTCATGATTCATTACATAATTCATGATTCATGATTCAATTCTTGATTTATGATTCATGATTCATGATTCAATTCATGATTCATGATTCAATTCATGATTCATGATTCGATTCATGATTCATGATTCATGATTCAATTCATGATTCATGATTCAATTCATGATTCATGATTCATTTCATGAATTATTTCATGATTCATGATTTAATTTATGATTCATGATTCATGATTCAATTCATGATTAATGATTCAATTCATGATTCATGATTCATTTTATGATTCATGATTCATGATTCAATTCATGATTCATGATTCAATTCATGATTCGATTCATGACTCATGATTCAATTCATGATTCATGATTCAATTCATGATTTATGATTCATGATTCAATTCATAATTCATTATTCATGATTCAATTCATGATTCATGATTCAATTCTTGATTCATGATTCATGATTCAATTCTTGATTCATGATTCGATTCATGATTCATGATTCAATTCATAATTCAATTCAGGATTTATGATTCAATTCATGATTCATGATTCATGATTCAATTCATGATTCATGATTCATGATTCGATTTATGATTCATGATTCAATTCATGATGCATGATTCAATTCGTGATTCATGATTCAATTCATGATTCATGATTCATTTCATGATTCATGATTCCTGATTCAATTCATGATTCATGATTCAATTCATGGTTCATGATTCATGATTCAATTCATGATTCGATTCATGATTCATGATTCAATTCATGATTTATGATTCATTATTCAATTAATGAATCATTATTCATGATTCAATTCATGATTCATGTTTTAATTCATGATTCGATTCATGATTCATGATTCATGATTCAATTCATGATTCATGATTCAATTCATGATTCATGATTCATGATTCGATTCATGATTCATGATTCATGATTCGAATCATGATTCATGATTCAAATTATGATTCATGATTCATGATTCAATTCATGATTCGATTCATGATTTATGATTCATGATTCGATATATGATTCATGATTAAATTCATGATTCATGATTTATGATTCAATTCATGATTCATGATTTATGATTCAATTCATGATTCATGATTCAATTCATGATTTATGATTCATTTCATGATTCATGTTTTAATTCATGATTCAATTCATGATTCAATTTATGATTCATAATTCATGATTCAATTCATGATTCAATTCATGATTCATGATTCATGATTCAATTCATGATTCATGATTCAATTCATGATTCATGATTTAATGCATGATTCAATTCCTGATTCAATTCATAATTCAATTCATGATTCATGATTTGATTCATGATTCATGTTTGAATTAATGATTCAATTCATGATTCATTACATGATTCATGATTCATGATTCAATTTTTGATTTATGATTCATGATTCATGATTCAATTCATGATTCATGATTCAATTCATGATTCATGATTCGATTCATGATTCATGATTCATGATTCAATTCATGATTCATGATTCAATTCATGATTCATGAGTCAATTCATGATTCATGATTCATTTCATGATTCATTTCATGATTCATGATTTAATTTATGATTCATGATTTATGATTCAATTCATGATTAATGATTCAATTCATGATTCATGATTCATTTTATGATTCATGATTCATGATTCAATTCATGATTCATGATTCAATTCATGATTCGATTCATGATTCATGATTCAATTCATGATTCATGACTCATGATTCAATTCATGATTCATGATTCAATTCATGATTCATGATTCAATTCATGATTTATGATTCAAGATTCAATTCATGAATCATTATTCATGATTCAATTCATGATTCATGATTCGATTCATGATTCATGATTCATGATTCGATTCATGAGTCATAATTCAATTCATGATTTATGATTCATGATTCAATTCATGAATCATTATTCATGATTCAATTCATGATTCATGTTTCAATTCATGATTCGATTCATGATTCATGATTCATGATTCAATTCATGATTCATGATTCAATTCATGATTCATGATTCAATTCATGATTCATGATTCAATTCATGATTCATGATTCATGATTCGATTCATGATTCATGATTCATGATTCGAATCATGATTCATGATTCAAATTATGATTCATTATTCATGATTCAATTCATGATTCGATTCATGATTTATGATTCATGATTCGATATATGATTCATGATTAAATTCATGATTCATGATTTATGATTCAATTCATGATTCATGATTTATGATTCAATTCATGATTCATGATTCAATTCATGATTTATGATTAATTTCATGATTCATGTTTTAATTCATGATTCAATTCATGATTCAATTTATGATTCATAATTCATGATTCAATTCATGATTCAATTCATGATTCATGATTCATGATTCAATTCATGATTCATGATTCATGATTCAATTCATGATTCATGATTCAATTCATGATTCATGATTTAATGCATGATTCAATTCCTGATTCAATTCATAATTCAATTCATGATTCATGATTTGATTCATGATTCATGTTTGAATTAATGATTCAATTCATGATTCATTACATGATTCATGATTCATGATTCAATTTTTGATTTATGATTCATGATTCATGATTCAATTCATGATTCATGATTCAATTCATGATTCATGATTCGATTCATGATTCATGATTCATGATTCAATTCATGATTCATGATTCAATTCATGATTCATGAGTCAATTCATGATTCATGATTCATTTCATGATTCATTTCATGATTCATGATTTAATTTATGATTCATGATTCATGATTCAATTCATGATTAATGATTCAATTCATGATTCATGATTCATTTTATGATTCATGATTCATGATTCAATTCATGATTCATGATTCAATTCATGATTCATGACTCATGATTCAATTCATGATTCATGATTCAATTCATGATTCATGATTCAATTCATGATTTATGATTCAAGATTCAATTCATGAATCATTATTCATGATTCAATTCATGATTCATGATTCGATTCATGATTCATGATTCATGATTCGATTCATGAGTCATAATTCAATTCATGATTTATGATTCATGATTCAATTCATGAATCATTATTCATGATTCAATTCATGATTCATGTTTCAATTCATGATTCGATTCATGATTCATGATTCATGATTCAATTCATGATTCATGATTCATGATTCAATTCATGATTCATGTTTCAATTCATGATTCGATTCATGATTCATGATTCATGATTCAATTCATGATTCATGATTCAATTCATGATTCATGATTCAATTCATGATTCATGATTCATGATTCAATTCATGATTCGATTCATGATTTATGATTCATAATTCGATATATGATTCATGATTAAATTCATGATTCATGATTTATGATTCAATTCATGATTCATGATTTATGATTCAATTCATAATTCATGATTCAATTCATGATTTGATTTATGATTCATGATTCAATTCTTGATTCATGATTCGATTCATGATTCATGATTAAATTTATGATTCATGATTTATGATTCAATTCATGATTTATGATTTATTTCATGATTCAATTCATGGTTCATGAATCTTGATTCAATTCATGATTTATTACATGATTCATGATTTGATTCATGATTCATGATTCAATTCATGATTCAATTCAGGATTTATGATTCAATTCATGATTCATGATTCAATTCATGATTCATGATTCATGATTCGATTTATGATTCATTATTCAATTCATAATGCATGATTCAATTCGTGATTCATGATTCAATTCATGAATCATTTCATGATTCATTTCATGATTCATGATTCCTGATTCAATTCATGATTTCTGATTCAATTCATGATTCATGATTCATTTCATGATTCATGATTCAATTCATGATTCGATTCATGATTTATGATTCAATACATGATTCATGATTCAATTCATGATTCATGATTCAATTCATGATTCATGAGTCAATTCATGATTCATGATTCATTTCATGATTCATTTCATGATTCATGATTTAATTTATGATTCATGATTCATGATTCAATTCATGATTAATGATTCAATTCATGATTCATGATTCATTTTATGATTCATGATTCATGATTCAATTCATGATTCATGATTCAATTCATGATTCATGACTCATGATTCAATTCATGATTCATGATTCAATTCATGATTCATGATTCAATTCATGATTTATGATTCAAGATTCAATTCATGAATCATTATTCATGATTCAATTCATGATTCATGATTCGATTCATGATTCATGATTCATGATTCAATTCATGATTCATGATTCAATTCATGATTTATGATTCAAGATTCAATTCATGAATCATTATTCATGATTCAATTCATGATTCATGATTCGATTCATGATTCATGATTCATGATTCGATTCATGAGTCATAATTCAATTCATGATTTATAATTCATGATTCAATTCATGAATCATTATTCATGATTCAATTCATGATTCATGTTTCAATTCATGATTCGATTCATGATTCATGATTCATGATTCAATTCATGATTCATGATTCAATTCATGATTCATGATTCAATTCATGATTCATGATTCATGATTCAATTCATGATTCGATTCATGATTTATGATTCATGATTCGATATATGATTCATGATTAAATTCATGATTCATGATTTATGATTCAATTCATGATTCATGATTTATGATTCAATTCATAATTCATGATTCAATTCATGATTTGATTTATGATTCATGATTCATGATTCGATTCATGATTCATGATTCAATTCTTGATTCATGATTCGATTCATGATTCATGATTAAATTTATGATTCATGATTTATGATTCAATTCATGATTTATGATTTATTTCATGATTCAATTCATGGTTCATGAATCTTGATTCAATTCATGATTTATTACATGATTCATGATTTGATTCATGATTCATGATTCAATTCATGATTCAATTCAGGATTTATGATTCAATTCATGATTCATGATTCATGATTCAATTCATGATTCATGATTCATGATTCAATTCATGATTCATGTTTCAATTCATGATTCGATTCATGATTCATGATTCATGATTCAATTCATGATTCATGATTCAATTCATGATTCATGATTCAATTCATGATTCATGATTCATGATTCAATTCATGATTCGATTCATGATTTATGATTCATGATTCGATATATGATTCATGATTAAATTCATGATTCATGATTTATGATTCAATTCATGATTCATGATTTATGATTCAATTCATAATTCATGATTCAATTCATGATTTGATTTATGATTCATGATTCATGATTCAATTCTTGATTCATGATTCGATTCATGATTCATGATTAAATTTATGATTCATGATTTATGATTCAATTCATGATTTATGATTTATTTCATGATTCAATTCATGGTTCATGAATCTTGATTCAATTCATGATTTATTACATGATTCATGATTTGATTCATGATTCATGATTCAATTCATGATTCAATTCAGGATTTATGATTCAATTCATGATTCATGATTCAATTCATGATTCATGATTCATGATTCGATTTATGATTCATTATTCAATTCATAATGCATGATTCAATTCGTGATTCATGATTCAATTCATGAATCATTTCATGATTCATTTCATGATTCATGATTCCTGATTCAATTCATGATTTCTGATTCAATTCATGATTCATGATTCATTTCATGATTCATGATTCAATTCATGATTCGATTCATGATTTATGATTCAATACATGATTCATGATTCAATTCATGATTCATGATTCAATTCATGATTCATGAGTCAATTCATGATTCATGATTCATTTCATGATTCATTTCATGATTCATGATTTAATTTATGATTCATGATTCATGATTCAATTCATGATTAATGATTCAATTCATGATTCATGATTCATTTTATGATTCATGATTCATGATTCAATTCATGATTCATGATTCAATTCATGATTCATGACTCATGATTCAATTCATGATTCATGATTCAATTCATGATTCATGATTCAATTCATGATTTATGATTCAAGATTCAATTCATGAATCATTATTCATGATTCAATTCATGATTCATGATTCGATTCATGATTCATGATTCATGATTCAATTCATGATTCATGATTCAATTCATGATTTATGATTCAAGATTCAATTCATGAATCATTATTCATGATTCAATTCATGATTCATGATTCGATTCATGATTCATGATTCATGATTCGATTCATGAGTCATAATTCAATTCATGATTTATAATTCATGATTCAATTCATGAATCATTATTCATGATTCAATTCATGATTCATGTTTCAATTCATGATTCGATTCATGATTCATGATTCAATTCATGATTCATGATTCAATTCATGATTCATGATTCAATTCATGATTCATGATTCATGATTCAATTCATGATTCGATTCATGATTTATGATTCATGATTCGATATATGATTCATGATTAAATTCATGATTCATGATTTATGATTCAATTCATGATTCATGATTTATGATTCAATTCATAATTCATGATTCAATTTATGATTTGATTTATGATTCATGATTCATGATTCGATTCATGATTCATGATTCAATTCTTGATTCATGATTCGATTCATGATTCATGATTAAATTTATGATTCATGATTTATGATTCAATTCATGATTTATGATTTATTTCATGATTCAATTCATGGTTCATGAATCTTGATTCAATTCATGATTTATTACATGATTCATGATTTGATTCATGATTCATGATTCAATTCATGATTCAATTCAGGATTTATGATTCAATTCATGATTCATGATTCAATTCATGATTCATGATTCATGATTCGATTTATGATTCATTATTCAATTCATAATGCATGATTCAATTCGTGATTCATGATTCAATTCATGAATCATTTCATGATTCATTTCATGATTCATGATTCCTGATTCAATTCATGATTTCTGATTCAATTCATGATTCATGATTCATTTCATGATTCATGATTCAATTCATGATTCGATTCATGATTTATGATTCAATACATGATTCATGATTCATGATTTAATTCATGATTCATGATTCATGATTCGATTTATAATTCATGATTCAATTCCTGATGCATGATTGAATTCGTGATTCATGATTCAATTCATGATTCATGATTCATTTCATGATTCATTTCATGATTCATGATTCCTGATTCAATTCATGATTCATGATTCAATTCATGATGCATGATTCATTTCATGATTCATGATTCAATTCATGATTCAATTCATGATTCAATGTATGATTCATAATTCATGATTCAATTCATGAGTCAATTCATGATTCATGAATTATGATTCGATTCATGATTCATGATTCAATTCATGAATTATGATTCAATTCATGATTCGTGATTCATGATTCATGATTCAGTTCATGATTCATGATTTGATTCATGATTCATAATTCATGATTCAATTCATGATTCATGATTCATGATTCGATTTATGATTCATGATTCATGATTCATGATTCAATTCATGATTCATGATTCAATTCATGAATCATGATTCGATTCATGATTCATGTTTCAATTCATACTTCAATTCATGATTCATGATTCAATTCATGATTCAATGCATGATTCAATTCTTGATTCTTGATTCAATGCATGATTCAATTCTTGATTTAATTCATAATTCAATTCATGATTCGATTCATGATTCATGTTTGAATTCATGATTCAATTCATGATTCATTTCATGATTCATGATTCAATTTATGATTCATGATTCAATTCTTGATTTATAATTCATGATTTATGATTCAATTCATGATTCATGATTCAATCCATGATTCATGATTCATGATTCAATTCATGATTCATGATTCAATTCATGATTCATGATTCGTTTCATGATTCTTTTCATGATTTATGATTTAATTCATGATTCATGATTCATGATTCAATTCATGATTAATGATTTAATTCATGATTCATGATTCATTTTATGATTCATGATTCAATTCATGATTCATGATTCGTTTCATGATTCTTTTCATGATTCATGATTTAATTCATGATTCATGATTCATGATTCAATTCATGATTAATGATTTAATTCATGATTCATGATTCATTTTATGATTCATGATTCATGATTCAATACATGATTCATGATTCAATTCATCATTCATGATTCAATTCATGATTCGATTTATGATTCATGATTTAATTCATGATTCATGACTCATGATTCAATTCATCATTCATGATTCAATTCATGATTTATGATTAATTTCATGATCCATGTTTTAATTCATGATTCAATTCATGATTCAATTTATTATTCATAATTCATGATTCAATTCATGATTCAATACATGATTCATGATTCATGATTCAATTCATGATTCATAATTCAATTCATGATTCATGATTCAATGCATGATTTAATTCTTGATTCAATTCATAATTCAATTCATGATTCATGATTCATTACATGATTAATGTTTGAATTAATGATTTAATACATGATTCATTACATGATTCATGATTCATGATTCAATTCTTGATTTATGATTCATGATTCATGATTCAATTCATGATTCATGATTCAATTAATGATTCATGATTCAATTCATGATTCATGATTCATGATTCAATTCATGATTCATGATTCAATTCATGATTCATGATTCATTTCATGATTCATTTCATGATTCATGATTTAATTTATGATTCATGATTTATGATTCAATTCATGATTCATGATTCAATTCATGATTCGATTCATGATATATGATTCAAATTATGATTCATGACTCATGATTCAATTCATGATTCATGATTCAATTCATGATTAATGATTCAATTCATGATTTATGATTCATGATTCAATTCATGAATCATTATTCATGATTCAATTCATGATTCATGATTCGATTCATGATGCATGATTCGATTCATGATTCATGATTCATGATTCGATTCATGATTCATAATTCAATTCATGATTTATGATTCATGATTCAATTCATGAATCATTATTCATGATTCAATTCATGATTCATGTTTGAATTCATGATTCGATTCATGATTCATGATTCAATTCATGATGCATGATTCAATTCATGATTCATGATTCATGATTCAATTCATGATTCATGATTCATGATTCAATTCATGATTCGATTAATGATTTATGATTCATGATTCGATATATGATTCATGATTAAATTCATGATTCATGATTTATGATTCAATTCATGATTCATGATTTATGATTCAATTCATGATTCATGATTCAATTCATGATTTGATTCATGATTCATGATTCATGATTCAATGCATGATTCATGATTCGATTCATGATTCATGATTCAATTCTTGATTCATGATTCGATTCATGATTCATGATTAAATTTATGATTCATGATTTATGATTCAATTCATGATTTATGATTTATTTCATGATTCAATTCATGGTTCATGAATCTTGATTCAATTCATGATTTATTACATGATTCATGATTCGATTCATGATTCATGATTCAATTCATGATTCAATTCAGGATTTAGGATTCAATTCATGATTCATGATTCAATTTATGATTCATGATTCATGATTCGATTTATGATTCATTATTCAATTCATGATGCATGATTCAATTCGTGATTCATGATTCAATTCATGATTCATGCTTCATTTCATGATTCATTTTATGATTCATGATTCCTGATTCAATTCATGATTCCTGATTCAATTCATGATTCATGATTCATTTAATGATTCATGATTCAATTCATGATTCAATTCATGATTTATGATTCAATACATGATTCATGATTCATGATTTAATTCATTAATTCATGATTCATGATTCATGATTCGATTTATAATTCATGATTCAATTCCTGATGCATGATTGAATTCGTGATTCATGATTCATTTCATGATTCATTTAATGATTCATGATTCCTGATTCAATTCATGATTCCTGATTCAATTCATGATTCATGATTCAATTCATGATTCATGATTCATTTCATGATTCATGATTCAATTCATGATTCAATTCATGATTCAATTTATGATTCATAATTCATGATTCAATTCATGAGTCAATTCATGATTCATGATTCATGATTCAATTCATGATTCATGATTCATGATTCGATTCATGATTCATGATATAATTCATGATTCATGATTCAATTCATGATTCGTGATTCATGATTCATGATTCAGTTCATGATTCATGATTCAATTCATGATTTGATTTATGATTCATGATTCATGATTCGATTCATGATTCATGATTCAATTCTTGATTCATGATTCGATTCATGATTCATGATTAAATTTATGATTCATGATTTATGATTCAATTCATGATTTATGATTTATTTCATGATTCAATTCATGGTTCATGAATCTTGATTCAATTCATGATTTATTACATGATTCATGATTTGATTCATGATTCATGATTCAATTCATGATTCAATTCAGGATTTATGATTCAATTCATGATTCATGATTCATGATTCAATTCATGATTCATGATTCATGATTCAATTCATGATTCATGTTTCAATTCATGATTCGATTCATGATTCATGATTCATGATTCAATTCATGATTCATGATTCAATTCATGATTCATGATTCAATTCATGATTCATGATTCATGATTCAATTCATGATTCGATTCATGATTTATGATTCATGATTCGATATATGATTCATGATTAAATTCATGATTCATGATTTATGATTCAATTCATGATTCATGATTTATGATTCAATTCATAATTCATGATTCAATTCATGATTTGATTTATGATTCATGATTCATGATTCAATTCTTGATTCATGATTCGATTCATGATTCATGATTAAATTTATGATTCATGATTTATGATTCAATTCATGATTTATGATTTATTTCATGATTCAATTCATGGTTCATGAATCTTGATTCAATTCATGATTTATTACATGATTCATGATTTGATTCATGATTCATGATTCAATTCATGATTCAATTCAGGATTTATGATTCAATTCATGATTCATGATTCAATTCATGATTCATGATTCATGATTCGATTTATGATTCATTATTCAATTCATAATGCATGATTCAATTCGTGATTCATGATTCAATTCATGAATCATTTCATGATTCATTTCATGATTCATGATTCCTGATTCAATTCATGATTTCTGATTCAATTCATGATTCATGATTCATTTCATGATTCATGATTCAATTCATGATTCGATTCATGATTTATGATTCAATACATGATTCATGATTCATTTCATGATTCATGATTCAATTCATGATTCATGAGTCAATTCATGATTCATGATTCATTTCATGATTCATTTCATGATTCATGATTTAATTTATGATTCATGATTCATGATTCAATTCATGATTAATGATTCAATTCATGATTCATGATTCATTTTATGATTCATGATTCATGATTCAATTCATGATTCATGATTCAATTCATGATTCATGACTCATGATTCAATTCATGATTCATGATTCAATTCATGATTCATGATTCAATTCATGATTTATGATTCAAGATTCAATTCATGAATCATTATTCATGATTCAATTCATGATTCATGATTCGATTCATGATTCATGATTCATGATTCAATTCATGATTCATGATTCAATTCATGATTTATGATTCAAGATTCAATTCATGAATCATTATTCATGATTCAATTCATGATTCATGATTCGATTCATGATTCATGATTCATGATTCGATTCATGAGTCATAATTCAATTCATGATTTATAATTCATGATTCAATTCATGAATCATTATTCATGATTCAATTCATGATTCATGTTTCAATTCATGATTCGATTCATGATTCATGATTCATGATTCAATTCATGATTCATGATTCAATTCATGATTCATGATTCAATTCATGATTCATGATTCATGATTCAATTCATGATTCGATTCATGATTTATGATTCATGATTCGATATATGATTCATGATTAAATTCATGATTCATGATTTATGATTCAATTCATGATTCATGATTTATGATTCAATTCATAATTCATGATTCAATTTATGATTTGATTTATGATTCATGATTCATGATTCGATTCATGATTCATGATTCAATTCTTGATTCATGATTCGATTCATGATTCATGATTAAATTTATGATTCATGATTTATGATTCAATTCATGATTTATGATTTATTTCATGATTCAATTCATGGTTCATGAATCTTGATTCAATTCATGATTTATTACATGATTCATGATTTGATTCATGATTCATGATTCAATTCATGATTCAATTCAGGATTTATGATTCAATTCATGATTCATGATTCAATTCATGATTCATGATTCATGATTCGATTTATGATTCATTATTCAATTCATAATGCATGATTCAATTCGTGATTCATGATTCAATTCATGAATCATTTCATGATTCATTTCATGATTCATGATTCCTGATTCAATTCATGATTTCTGATTCAATTCATGATTCATGATTCATTTCATGATTCATGATTCAATTCATGATTCGATTCATGATTTATGATTCAATACATGATTCATGATTCATGATTTAATTCATGATTCATGATTCATGATTCGATTTATAATTCATGATTCAATTCCTGATGCATGATTGAATTCGTGATTCATGATTCAATTCATGATTCATGATTCATTTCATGATTCATTTCATGATTCATGATTCCTGATTCAATTCATGATTCATGATTCAATTCATGATGCATGATTCATTTCATGATTCATGATTCAATTCATGATTCAATTCATGATTCAATGTATGATTCATAATTCATGATTCAATTCATGAGTCAATTCATGATTCATGAATTATGATTCGATTCATGATTCATGATTCAATTCATGAATTATGATTCAATTCATGATTCGTGATTCATGATTCATGATTCAGTTCATGATTCATGATTTGATTCATGATTCATAATTCATGATTCAATTCATGATTCATGATTCATGATTCGATTTATGATTCATGATTCATGATTCATGATTCAATTCATGATTCATGATTCAATTCATGAATCATGATTCGATTCATGATTCATGTTTCAATTCATACTTCAATTCATGATTCATGATTCAATTCATGATTCAATGCATGATTCAATTCTTGATTCTTGATTCAATGCATGATTCAATTCTTGATTTAATTCATAATTCAATTCATGATTCGATTCATGATTCATGTTTGAATTCATGATTCAATTCATGATTCATTTCATGATTCATGATTCAATTTATGATTCATGATTCAATTCTTGATTTATAATTCATGATTTATGATTCAATTCATGATTCATGATTCAATCCATGATTCATGATTCATGATTCAATTCATGATTCATGATTCAATTCATGATTCATGATTCGTTTCATGATTCTTTTCATGATTTATGATTTAATTCATGATTCATGATTCATGATTCAATTCATGATTAATGATTTAATTCATGATTCATGATTCATTTTATGATTCATGATTCAATTCATGATTCATGATTCGTTTCATGATTCTTTTCATGATTCATGATTTAATTCATGATTCATGATTCATGATTCAATTCATGATTAATGATTTAATTCATGATTCATGATTCATTTTATGATTCATGATTCAATACATGATTCATGATTCAATTCATCATTCATGATTCAATTCATGATTCGATTTATGATTCATGATTTAATTCATGATTCATGACTCATGATTCAATTCATCATTCATGATTCAATTCATGATTTATGATTAATTTCATGATCCATGTTTTAATTCATGATTCAATTTATTATTCATAATTCATGATTCAATTCATGATTCAATACATGATTCATGATTCATGATTCAATTCATGATTCATAATTCAATTCATGATTCATGATTCAATGCATGATTTAATTCTTGATTCAATTCATAATTCAATTCATGATTCATGATTCATTACATGATTAATGTTTGAATTAATGATTTAATACATGATTCATTACATGATTCATGATTCATGATTCAATTCTTGATTTATGATTCATGATTCATGATTCAATTCATGATTCATGATTCAATTAATGATTCATGATTCAATTCATGATTCATGATTCATGATTCAATTCATGATTCATGATTCAATTCATGATTCATGATTCATTTCATGATTCATTTCATGATTCATGATTTAATTTATGATTCATGATTTATGATTCAATTCATGATTCATGATTCAATTCATGATTTGATTCATGATATATGATTCAAATTATGATTCATGACTCATGATTCAATTCATGATTCATGATTCAATTCATGATTAATGATTCAATTCATGATTTATGATTCATGATTCAATTCATGAATCATTATTCATGATTCAATTCATGATTCATGATTCGATTCATGATGCATGATTCGATTCATGATTCATGATTCATGATTCGATTCATGATTCATAATTCAATTCATGATTTATGATTCATGATTCAATTCATGAATCATTATTCATGATTCAATTCATGATTCATGTTTGAATTCATGATTCGATTCATGATTCATGATTCAATTCATGATGCATGATTCAATTCATGATTCATGATTCATGATTCAATTCATGATTCATGATTCATGATTCAATTCATGATTCGATTAATGATTTATGATTCATGATTCGATATATGATTCATGATTAAATTCATGATTCATGATTTATGATTCAATTCATGATTCATGATTTATGATTCAATTCATGATTCATGATTCAATTCATGATTTGATTCATGATTCATGATTCATGATTCAATTCATGATTCATGATTCGATTCATGATTCATGATTCAATTCTTGATTCATGATTCGATTCATGATTCATGATTAAATTTATGATTCATGATTTATGATTCAATTCATGATTTATGATTTATTTCATGATTCAATTCATGGTTCATGAATCTTGATTCAATTCATGATTTATTACATGATTCATGATTCGATTCATGATTCATGATTCAATTCATGATTCAATTCAGGATTTAGGATTCAATTCATGATTCATGATTCAATTTATGATTCATGATTCATGATTCGATTTATGATTCATTATTCAATTCATGATGCATGATTCAATTCGTGATTCATGATTCAATTCATGATTCATGCTTCATTTCATGATTCATTTTATGATTCATGATTCCTGATTCAATTCATGATTCCTGATTCAATTCATGATTCATGATTCATTTAATGATTCATGATTCAATTCATGATTCAATTCATGATTTATGATTCAATACATGATTCATGATTCATGATTTAATTCATTAATTCATGATTCATGATTCATGATTCGATTTATAATTCATGATTCAATTCCTGATGCATGATTGAATTCGTGATTCATGATTCATTTCATGATTCATTTAATGATTCATGATTCCTGATTCAATTCATGATTCCTGATTCAATTCATGATTCATGATTCAATTCATGATTCATGATTCATTTCATGATTCATGATTCAATTCATGATTCAATTCATGATTCAATTTATGATTCATAATTCATGATTCAATTCATGAGTCAATTCATGATTCATGATTCATGATTCAATTCATGATTCATGATTCATGATTCGATTCATGATTCATGATATAATTCATGATTCATGATTCAATTCATGATTCGTGATTCATGATTCATGATTCAGTTCATGATTCATGATTCGATTCATGATTCATAATTCATGATTCATGATTCAATTCATGATTCATGATTCATGATTCAATTCATGATTTATAATTCAATTCATGATTCATATTTCGATTCATGATTCAAGATTTAATTCATGATTCATGATTCAATTAATGATTCATGATTCATGCTTCATGATTCAATTCATGATTCATGATTCATGATTCGATTCAGGTTTCATGAATCATGATTCAATTCATGATTCAATTCATGATTCATGATTCAATTCATGATTCATGATTCATGCTTCATTATTCAATTCATGATTCATGATTCGATTCATGATTCATGATTTATGATTCATGATTTAATTCATGATTCATTATTCCATTCATGATTCAATTTATGATTCATGATTCAATTCATGATTCATGATTTGATTCATGATTCAGTTCATGATTCATGATTCGATTCATGATTCATGATTCATTTCATGATTCATAATTCATGATTCAATTCATGATTCATGAATCATGATTCAATTCATGATTCAATTCATGATTCATGATTAATTTCATGATTCATGTTTCATGATTCAATTCATGATTCATGATTCAATTCATGATTCATGATTCGATTCATGATTCATGAGTCGAATTATGATTCGATTCATGATTCTTGATTCAATTCATGATTTATGATACAATTCATGATTTATGATTCAATTAATGATTCATGATTCGATTAATGATTCATGATTCATGATTCATGATTCGATTCATGATTCATGATTCATGATTCATGATTCGATTCATGATTCATGATTCATGATTTGATTCATGATTCATGATTCAATTCATGATTTGATTCATGATTCATGATTCATGATTCAATTCATGATTCATGATTCGATTCATGATTCATGATTCAATTCTTGATTCATGATTCGATTCATGATTCATGATTAAATTTATGATTCATGATTTATGATTCAATTCATGATTTATGATTTATTTCATGATTCAATTCATGGTTCATGAATCTTGATTCAATTCATGATTTATTACATGATTCATGATTCGATTCATGATTCATGATTCAATTCATGATTCAATTCAGGATTTAGGATTCAATTCATGATTCATGATTCAATTTATGATTCATGATTCATGATTCGATTTATGATTCATTATTCAATTCATGATGCATGATTCAATTCGTGATTCATGATTTAATTCATGATTCATGCTTCATTTCATGATTCATTTTATGATTCATGATTCCTGATTCAATTCATGATTCCTGATTCAATTCATGATTCATGATTCATTTAATGATTCATGATTCAATTCATGATTCAATTCATGATTTATGATTCAATACATGATTCATGATTCATGATTTAATTCATTAATTCATGATTCATGATTCATGATTCGATTTATAATTCATGATTCAATTCCTGATGCATGATTGAATTCGTGATTCATGATTCATTTCATGATTCATTTAATGATTCATGATTCCTGATTCAATTCATGATTCCTGATTCAATTCATGATTCAATTCATGATTCATGATTCATTTCATGATTCATGATTCAATTCATGATTCAATTCATGATTCAATTTATGATTCATAATTCATGATTCAATTCATGAGTCAATTCATGATTCATGATTCATGATTCAATTCATGATTCATGATTCATGATTCGATTCATGATTCATGATATAATTCATGATTCATGATTCAATTCATGATTCGTGATTCATGATTCATGATTCAGTTCATGATTCATGATTCGATTCATGATTCATAATTCATGATTCAATTCATGATTCATGATTCATGATTCATGATTCGATTTATGATTTATGATTCATGATTAATGATTCAATTCATGATTAATGATTCAATTCATGATTCATTTCATGATTCATGATTCAATTCATGATTCATGATTCATTTCATGAATCATGATTCATGATTCAATTCATGATTCATGATTCAATTCATGAATCATGATTCGATTCATGATTCATGTTTCAATTCATACTTCAATTCATGATTCATGATTCAATGCATGATTCAATGCATGATTCAATTCTTGATTCATGATTCATGATTCAAAGCATGATTCAATTCTTGATTCAATTCATAATTCAATTCATAATTCATGATTCGATTCATGATTCATGTTTGAATTCATGATTCAATTCATGATTCATTTTATGATTCATGATTCAATTTATGATTCATGATTCAATTCCTGATTTATAATTCATGATTCATGATTCAATTCATGATTCATGATTCAATCCATGATTCATGATTCATGATTTAATTCATGATTCATGATTCAATTCATGATTCATGATTCGTTTCATGATTCTTTTCATGATTCATGATTTAATTCATGATTTGATTCATGATTCATGATTCATGATTCAATTCATGATTCATGATTCGATTCATGATTCATGATTCAATTCATGATTTGATTCATGATTCATGATTCATGATTCAATTCATGATTCATGATTCGATTCATGATTCATGATTCAATTCTTGATTCATGATTCGATTCATGATTCATGATTAAATTTATGATTCATGATTTATGATTCAATTCATGATTTATGATTTATTTCATGATTCAATTCATGGTTCATGAATCTTGATTCAATTCATGATTTATTACATGATTCATGAATCGATTCATGATTCATGATTCAATTCATGATTCAATTCAGGATTTAGGATTCAATTCATGATTCATGATTCAATTTATGATTCATGATTCATGATTCGATTTATGATTCATTATTCAATTCATGATGCATGATTCAATTCGTGATTCATGATTCAATTCATGATTCATGCTTCATTTCATGATTCATTTTATGATTCATGATTCCTGATTCAATTCATGATTCCTGATTCAATTCATGATTCATGATTCATTTAATGATTCATGATTCAATTCATGATTCAATTCATGATTTATGATTCAATACATGATTCATGATTCATGATTTAATTCATTAATTCATGATTCATGATTCATGATTCGATTTATAATTCATGATTCAATTCCTGATGCATGATTGAATTCGTGATTCATGATTCATTTCATGATTCATTTAATGATTCATGATTCCTGATTCAATTCATGATTCCTGATTCAATTCATGATTCATGATTCAATTCATGATTCATGATTCATTTCATGATTCATGATTCAATTCATGATTCAATTCATGATTCAATTTATGATTCATAATTCATGATTCAATTCATGAGTCAATTCATGATTCATGATTCATGATTCAATTCATGATTCATGATTCATGATTCGATTCATGATTCATGATATAATTCATGATTCATGATTCAATTCATGATTCGTGATTCATGATTCATGATTCAGTTCATGATTCATGATTCGATTCATGATTCATAATTCATGATTCAATTCATGATTCATGATTCATGATTCATGATTCGATTTATGATTTATGATTCATGATTCATGATTCAATTCATGATTAATGATTCAATTCATGATTCATTTCATGATTCATGATTCAATTCATGATTCATGATTCATTTCATGAATCATGATTCATGATTCAATTCATGATTCATGATTCAATTCATGAATCATGATTCGATTCATGATTCATGTTTCAATTCATACTTCAATTCATGATTCATGATTCAATGCATGATTCAATGCATGATTCAATTCTTGATTCATGATTCATGATTCAAAGCATGATTCAATTCTTGATTCAATTCATAATTCAATTCATAATTCATGATTCGATTCATGATTCATGTTTGAATTCATGATTCAATTCATGATTCATTTTATGATTCATGATTCAATTTATGATTCATGATTCAATTCCTGATTTATAATTCATGATTCATGATTCAATTCATGATTCATGATTCAATCCATGATTCATGATTCATGATTTAATTCATGATTCATGATTCAATTCATGATTCATGATTCGTTTCATGATTCTTTTCATGATTCATGATTTAATTCATGATTCATGATTCATGATTCAATTCATGATTAATGATTTAATTCATGATTCATGATTCATTTTATAATTCATGATTCATGATTCAATTCATGATTCATGATTCAATTCATGATTCATGATTCATGATTCGATTCATGATTCATGATTCATGATTCGATTCATGATTCATGATTGAATTCATGATTCATGATTCATGATTCAATTCATGATTCGATTCATGATTCATGATTCGATATATGATTCATGATTAAATTCATGATTCATGATTTATGATACAATTCATGATTCATGATTCATGATTCAATTCATGATTCGATTCATGATTCATGATTCATTATACAATTCATGATTTATGATTTGATTCATGATTCATGATTCAATTCTTGATTCATGATTCGATTCATGATTCATGATTACATTTATGGTTCATGAATCTTGATTCAATTCACGATTTATTTCATGATTCATGATTCGATTCATGATTCATGATTCATAATTCAATTCATGATTTAATTTAGGATTTATGATTCAATTCATGATTCAATTCATGATTCAATTCATGATTCATGATTCATGATTCAATTCATGATTCATGATTCGATTTATGATTCATGATTCAATTCATGATGCATGATTCAATTCGTGATTCATGATTCAATTCATGATTCATGATTCATTTCATGATTCAATTCATGATTCATGATTCCTGATTCAATTCATGATTCATGATTCAATTCATGATTCGATTCATGATTCATGATTCAATTTATGATTCATGATTCGTTTCATGAATCATTATTCAATTCTTGATTCATGATTCGATTTATGATTCATGATTAAATTCATGATTCATGATTTATGATTCAATTCATGATTCATGATTTATTTCATGATTCAATTCATGGTTCATGAATCTTGATTCAATTCATGATTTATTTCATGATTCATAATTCGATTCATGATTCATGATTCATGATTCAATTCATGATTCAATTCATGATTTATTTCATGATTCATGATTCGATTCATGATCATGATTCATGATTCAATTCATGATTCAATTCATGATTTATTTCATGATTCATGATTCGATTCATGATCATGATTCTTGATTCAATTCATGATTCAATTCATGATTTATGATTCAATTCATGATTCATGATTCATGATTCATGATTCAATGCATGATTCAATTCTTGATTCAATTCATAATTCAATTCATGATTCATGATTCAATTCTTGATTTATAATTCATGATTCATGATTCAATTCATGATTCATGATTCAATTCATGATTCATGATTCAATTCATGATTCATGATTCAATCCATGATTCATGATTCATGATTCAATTCATGATTCATGATTCAATTCATGATTCATGATTCGTTTCATGATTCTTTTCATGATTCATGATTTAATTCATGATTCATGATTCATGATTCAATTCATGATTAATGATTTAATTCATGATTCATGATTCATTTTATAATTCATGATTCAATTCATGATTCATGATTCGTTTCATGATTCTTTTCATGATTCATGATTTAATTCATGATTCATGATTCATGATTCAATTCATGATTAATGATTTAATTCATGATTCATGATTCATTTTATGATTCATGATTCATGATTCAATTCATGATTCATGATTCAATTCATCATTCATGATTCAATTCATGATTCGATTCATGATTCATGATTCAATTCATGATTCATGACACATGATTCAATTCATGATTTTTGATTCATTTCATGATTAATGTTTTAATTCATGATTCAATTCATGATTCAATTTATTATTCATAATTCATGATTCAATTCATGATTCAATACATGATTCATGATTCATGATTCAATGCATGATTCATGATTCAATTCATGATTCATGATTCATGATTCAATGCATGATTTAATTCTTGATTCAATTCATAATTCAATTCATGATTCATGATTCATTACATGATTCATGTTTGAATTAATGATTTAATACATGATTCATTACATGATTCATGATTCAATTCTTGATTCATGATTCGTTTCATGATTCTTTTCATGATTCATGATTTAATTCATGATTCATGATTCATGATTCAATTCATGATTAATGATTTAATTCATGATTCATGATTCATTTTATGATTCATGATTCATGATTCAATACATGATTCATGATTCGATTCATCATTCATGATTCAATTCATGATTCGATTTATGATTCATGATTTAATTCATGATTCATGACTCATGATTCAATTCATCATTCATGATTCAATTCATGATTTATGATTCATTTCATGATTCATGTTTTAATTCATGATTCAATTCATGATTCAATTTATTATTCATAATTCATGATTCAATTCATGATTCAATACATGATTCATGATTCATGATTCAATTCATGATTCATAATTCAATTCATGATTCATGATTCAATGCATGATTTAATTCTTGATTCAATTCATAATTCAATTCTTGATTCATGATTCATTACATGATTAATGTTTGAATTAATGATTTAATACATGATTCATTACATGATTCATGATTCATGATTCAATTCTTGATTTATGATTCATGATTCATGATTCAATTCATGATTCATGATTCAATTAATGATTCATGATTCGATTCATGATTCATGATTCATGATTCAATTCATGATTCATGATTCAGATCATGATTCATGATTCATTTCATGATTCATGATTTAATTTATGATTCATGATTCATGATTCGATTTATAATTCATGATTCAATTCCTGATGCATGATTGAATTCGTGATTCATGATTCATTTCATGATTCATTTAATGATTCATGATTCCTGATTCAATTCATGATTCCTGATTCAATTCATGATTCAATTCATGATTCATTTCATGATTCATGATTCAATTCATGATTCAATTCATGATTCAATTTATGATTCATAATTCATGATTCAATTCATGAGTCAATTCATGATTCATGATTCATGATTCAATTCATGATTCATGATTCATGATTCGATTCATGATTCATGATATAATTCATGATTCATGATTCAATTCATGATTCGTGATTCATGATTCATGATTCAGTTCATGATTCATGATTCGATTCATGATTCATAATTCATGATTCAATTCATGATTCATGATTCATGATTCATGATTCGATTTATGATTTATGATTCATGATTAATGATTCAATTCATGATTAATGATTCAATTCATGATTCATTTCATGATTCATGATTCAATTCATGATTCATGATTCATTTCATGAATCATGATTCATGATTCAATTCATGATTCATGATTCAATTCATGAATCATGATTCGATTCATGATTCATGTTTCAATTCATACTTCAATTCATGATTCATGATTCAATGCATGATTCAATGCATGATTCAATTCTTGATTCATGATTCATGATTCAAAGCATGATTCAATTCTTGATTCAATTCATAATTCAATTCATAATTCATGATTCGATTCATGATTCATGTTTGAATTCATGATTCAATTCATGATTCATTTTATGATTCATGATTCAATTTATGATTCATGATTCAATTCCTGATTTATAATTCATGATTCATGATTCAATTCATGATTCATGATTCAATCCATGATTCATGATTCATGATTTAATTCATGATTCATGATTCAATTCATAATTCATGATTCGTTTCATGATTCTTTTCATGATTCATGATTTAATTCATGATTTGATTCATGATTCATGATTCATGATTCAATTCATGATTCATGATTCGATTCATAATTCATGATTCAATTCATGATTTGATTCATGATTCATGATTCATGATTCAATTCATGATTCATGATTCGATTCATGATTCATGATTCAATTCTTGATTCATGATTCGATTCATGATTCATGATTAAATTTATGATTCATGATTTATGATTCAATTCATGATTTATGATTTATTTCATGATTCAATTCATGGTTCATGAATCTTGATTCAATTCATGATTTATTACATGATTCATGAATCGATTCATGATTCATGATTCAATTCATGATTCAATTCAGGATTTAGGATTCAATTCATGATTCATGATTCAATTTATGATTCATGATTCATGATTCGATTTATGATTCATTATTCAATTCATGATGCATGATTCAATTCGTGATTCATGATTCAATTCATGATTCATGCTTCATTTCATGATTCATTTTATGATTCATGATTCCTGATTCAATTCATGATTCCTGATTCAATTCATGATTCATGATTCATTTAATGATTCATGATTCAATTCATGATTCAATTCATGATTTATGATTCAATACATGATTCATGATTCATGATTTAATTCATTAATTCATGATTCATGATTCATGATTCGATTTATAATTCATGATTCAATTCCTGATGCATGATTGAATTCGTGATTCATGATTCATTTCATGATTCATTTAATGATTCATGATTCCTGATTCAATTCATGATTCCTGATTCAATTCATGATTCATGATTCAATTCATGATTCATGATTCATTTCATGATTCATGATTCAATTCATGATTCAATTCATGATTCAATTTATGATTCATAATTCATGATTCAATTCATGAGTCAATTCATGATTCATGATTCATGATTCAATTCATGATTCATGATTCATGATTCGATTCATGATTCATGATATAATTCATGATTCATGATTCAATTCATGATTCGTGATTCATGATTCATGATTCAGTTCATGATTCATGATTCGATTCATGATTCATAATTCATGATTCAATTCATGATTCATGATTCATGATTCATGATTCGATTTATGATTTATGATTCATGATTCATGATTCAATTCATGATTAATGATTCAATTCATGATTCATTTCATGATTCATGATTCAATTCATGATTCATGATTCATTTCATGAATCATGATTCATGATTCAATTCATGATTCATGATTCAATTCATGAATCATGATTCGATTCATGATTCATGTTTCAATTCATACTTCAATTCATGATTCATGATTCAATGCATGATTCAATGCATGATTCAATTCTTGATTCATGATTCATGATTCAAAGCATGATTCAATTCTTGATTCAATTCATAATTCAATTCATAATTCATGATTCGATTCATGATTCATGTTTGAATTCATGATTCAATTCATGATTCATTTTATGATTCATGATTCAATTTATGATTCATGATTCAATTCCTGATTTATAATTCATGATTCATGATTCAATTCATGATTCATGATTCAATCCATGATTCATGATTCATGATTTAATTCATGATTCATGATTCAATTCATGATTCATGATTCGTTTCATGATTCTTTTCATGATTCATGATTTAATTCATGATTCATGATTCATGATTCAATTCATGATTAATGATTTAATTCATGATTCATGATTCATTTTATAATTCATGATTCATGATTCAATTCATGATTCATGATTCAATTCATGATTCATGATTCATGATTCGATTCATGATTCATGATTCATGATTCGATTCATGATTCATGATTGAATTCATGATTCATGATTCATGATTCAATTCATGATTCGATTCATGATTCATGATTCGATATATGATTCATGATTAAATTCATGATTCATGATTTATGATACAATTCATGATTCATGATTCATGATTCAATTCATGATTCGATTCATGATTCATGATTCATTATACAATTCATGATTTATGATTTGATTCATGATTCATGATTCAATTCTTGATTCATGATTCGATTCATGATTCATGATTACATTTATGGTTCATGAATCTTGATTCAATTCACGATTTATTTCATGATTCATGATTCGATTCATGATTCATGATTCATGATTCAATTCATGATTTAATTTAGGATTTATGATTCAATTCATGATTCAATTCATGATTCAATTCATGATTCATGATTCATGATTCAATTCATGATTCATGATTCGATTTATGATTCATGATTCAATTCATGATGCATGATTCAATTCGTGATTCATGATTCAATTCATGATTCATGATTCATTTCATGATTCAATTCATGATTCATGATTCCTGATTCAATTCATGATTCATGATTCAATTCATGATTCGATTCATGATTCATGATTCAATTTATGATTCATGATTCGTTTCATGAATCATTATTCAATTCTTGATTCATGATTCGATTTATGATTCATGATTAAATTCATGATTCATGATTTATGATTCAATTCATGATTCATGATTTATTTCATGATTCAATTCATGGTTCATGAATCTTGATTCAATTCATGATTTATTTCATGATTCATAATTCGATTCATGATTCATGATTCATGATTCAATTCATGATTCAATTCATGATTTATTTCATGATTCATGATTCGATTCATGATCATGATTCATGATTCAATTCATGATTCAATTCATGATTTATTTCATGATTCATGATTCGATTCATGATCATGATTCTTGATTCAATTCATGATTCAATTCATGATTTATGATTCAATTCATGATTCATGATTCATGATTCATGATTCAATGCATGATTCAATTCATAATTCAATTCATGATTCATGATTCAATTCTTGATTTATAATTCATGATTCATGATTCAATTCATGATTCATGATTCAATTCATGATTCATGATTCAATCCATGATTCATGATTCATGATTCAATTCATGATTCATGATTCAATTCATGATTCATGATTCGTTTCATGATTCTTTTCATGATTCATGATTTAATTCATGATTCATGATTCATGATTCAATTCATGATTAATGATTTAATTCATGATTCATGATTCATTTTATAATTCATGATTCAATTCATGATTCATGATTCGTTTCATGATTCTTTTCATGATTCATGATTTAATTCATGATTCATGATTCATGATTCAATTCATGATTAATGATTTAATTCATGATTCATGATTCATTTTATGATTCATGATTCATGATTCAATTCATGATTCATGATTCAATTCATCATTCATGATTCAATTCATGATTCGATTCATGATTCATGATTCAATTCATGATTCATGACACATGATTCAATTCATGATTTTTGATTCATTTCATGATTAATGTTTTAATTCATGATTCAATTCATGATTCAATTTATTATTCATAATTCATGATTCAATTCATGATTCAATACATGATTCATGATTCATGATTCAATGCATGATTCATGATTCAATTCATGATTCATGATTCATGATTCAATGCATGATTTAATTCTTGATTCAATTCATAATTCAATTCATGATTCATGATTCATTACATGATTCATGTTTGAATTAATGATTTAATACATGATTCATTACATGATTCATGATTCATGATTCAATTCTTGATTCATGATTCGTTTCATGATTCTTTTCATGATTCATGATTTAATTCATGATTCATGATTCATGATTCAATTCATGATTAATGATTTAATTCATGATTCATGATTCATTTTATGATTCATGATTCATGATTCAATACATGATTCATGATTCGATTCATCATTCATGATTCAATTCATGATTCGATTTATGATTCATGATTTAATTCATGATTCATGACTCATGATTCAATTCATCATTCATGATTCAATTCATGATTTATGATTCATTTCATGATTCATGTTTTAATTCATGATTCAATTCATGATTCAATTTATTATTCATAATTCATGATTCAATTCATGATTCAATACATGATTCATGATTCATGATTCAATTCATGATTCATAATTCAATTCATGATTCATGATTCAATGCATGATTTAATTCTTGATTCAATTCATAATTCAATTCTTGATTCATGATTCATTACATGATTAATGTTTGAATTAATGATTTAATACATGATTCATTACATGATTCATGATTCATGATTCAATTCTTGATTTATGATTCATGATTCATGATTCAATTCATGATTCATGATTCAATTAATGATTCATGATTCGATTCATGATTCATGATTCATGATTCAATTCATGATTCATGATTCAGATCATGATTCATGATTCATTTCATGATTCATGATTTAATTTATGATTCATGATTCATGATTCAATTCATGATTAATGATTCAATTCATGATTCATGATTCATTTTATGATTCATGATTTATGATTCAATTCATGATTCATGATTCAATTCATGATTCGATTCATGATATATGATTCAAATTATGATTCATGACTCATGATTCAATTCATGATTCATGATTCAATTCATGATTAATGATTAAATTCATGATTTATGATTCATGATTCAATTCATGAATCATTATTCATGATTCAATTCATGATTCATGATTCGATTCATGATTCATGATTCGATTCATGATTCATGATTCATGATTCGATTCATGATTCATAATTCAATTCATGATTTATGATTCATGATTCAATTCATGAATCATTATTCATGATTCAATTCATGATTCATGTTTGAATTCATGATTCGATTCATGATTCATGATTCATTATACAATTCATGATTTATGATTTGATTCATGATTCATGATTCAATTCTTGATTCATGATTCGATTCATGATTCATGATTACATTTATGGTTCATGAATCTTGATTCAATTCACGATTTATTTCATGATTCATGATTCGATTCATGATTCATGATTCATGATTCAATTCATGATTTAATTTAGGATTTATGATTCAATTCATGATTCAATTCATGATTCAATTCATGATTCATGATTACATTTATGGTTCATGAATCTTGATTCAATTCACGATTTATTTCATGATTCATGATTCGATTCATGATTCATGATTCATGATTCAATTCATGATTTAATTTAGGATTTATGATTCAATTCATGATTCAATTCATGATTCAATTCATGATTCATGATTCATGATTCAATTCATGATTCATGATTCGATTTATGATTCATGATTCAATTCATGATGCATGATTCAATTCGTGATTCATGATTCAATTCATGATTCATGATTCATTTCATGATTCAATTCATGATTCATGATTCCTGATTCAATTCATGATTCATGATTCAATTCATGATTCGATTCATGATTCATGATTCAATTTATGATTCATGATTCGTTTCATGAATCATTATTCAATTCTTGATTCATGATTCGATTTATGATTCATGATTAAATTCATGATTCATGATTTATGATTCAATTCATGATTCATGATTTATTTCATGATTCAATTCATGGTTCATGAATCTTGATTCAATTCATGATTTATTTCATGATTCATAATTCAATTCATGATTCATGATTCATGATTCAATTCATGATTCAATTCATGATTTATTTCATGATTCATGATTCGATTCATGATCATGATTCATGATTCAATTCATGATTCAATTCATGATTTATTTCATGATTCATGATTCGATTCATGATCATGATTCATGATTCAATTCATGATTCAATTCATGATTTATGATTCAATTCATGATTCATGATTCATGATTCATGATTCAATGCATGATTCAATTCTTGATTCAATTCATAATTCAATTCATGATTCATGATTCAATTCTTGATTTATAATTCATGATTCATGATTCAATTCATGATTCATGATTCAATTCATGATTCATGATTCAATCCATGATTCATGATTCATGATTCAATTCATGATTCATGATTCAATTCATGATTCATGATTCGTTTCATGATTCTTTTCATGATTCATGATTTAATTCATGATTCATGATTCATGATTCAATTCATGATTAATGATTTAATTCATGATTCATGATTCATTTTATAATTCATGATTCAATTCATGATTCATGATTCGTTTCATGATTCTTTTCATGATTCATGATTTAATTCATGATTCATGATTCATGATTCAATTCATGATTAATGATTTAATTCATGATTCATGATTCATTTTATGATTCATGATTCATGATTCAATTCATGATTCATGATTCAATTCATCATTCATGATTCAATTCATGATTCGATTCATGATTCATGATTCAATTCATGATTCATGACACATGATTCAATTCATGATTTTTGATTCATTTCATGATTAATGTTTTAATTCATGATTCAATTCATGATTCAATTTATTATTCATAATTCATGATTCAATTCATGATTCAATACATGATTCATGATTCATGATTCAATGCATGATTCATGATTCAATTCATGATTCATGATTCATGATTCAATGCATGATTTAATTCTTGATTCAATTCATAATTCAATTCATGATTCATGATTCATTACATGATTCATGTTTGAATTAATGATTTAATACATGATTCATTACATGATTCATGATTCATGATTCAATTCTTGATTCATGATTCGATTTATGATTCATTATTCAATTCATGATGCATGATTCAATTCGTGATTCATGATTCAATTCATGATTCATGATTCATTTCATGATTCATTTCATGATTCATGATTCCTGATTCAATTCATGATTCCTGATTCAATTCATGATTCATGATTCATTTAATGATTCATGATTCAATTCATGATTCAATTCATGATTTATGATTCAATACATGATTCATGATTCATGATTTAATTCATTAATTCATGATTCATGATTCATGATTCGATTTATAATTCATGATTCAATTCCTGATGCATGATTGAATTCGTGATTCATGATTCATTTCATGATTCATTTAATGATTCATGATTCCTGATTCAATTCATGATTCCTGATTCAATTCATGAATTATGATTCAATTCATGATTCATGATTCATTTCATGATTCATGATTCAATTCATGATTCAATTCATGATTCAATTTATGATTCATAATTCATAATTCAATTCATGAGTCAATTCATGATTCATGATTCATGATTCAATTCATGATTCATGATTCATGATTCGATTCATGATTCATGATATAATTCATGATTCATGATTCAATTCATGATTCGTGATTCATGATTCATGATTCAGTTCATGATTCATGATTCGATTCATGATTCATAATTCATGATTCAATTCATGATTCATGATTCATGATTCATGATTCGATTTATGATTCATGATTCATGATTCAATTCATGATTAATGATTCAATTCATGATTCATTTCATGATTCATGATTCAATTCATGATTCATGATTCATTTCATGAATCATGATTCATGATTCAATTCATGATTCATGATTCAATTCATGAATCATGATTCGATTCATGATTCATGTTTCAATTCATACTTCAATTCATGATTCATGATTCAATGCATGATTCAATGCATGATTCAATTCTTGATTCATGATTCATGATTCAATGCATGATTCAATTCTTGATTCAATTCATAATTCAATTCATAATTCATGATTCGATTCATGATTCATGTTTGAATTCATGATTCAATTCATGATTCATTTCATGATTCATGATTCAATTTATGATTCATGATTCAATTCCTGATTTATAATTCATGATTCATGATTCAATTCATGATTCATGATTCAATCCATGATTCATGATTCATGATTCAATTCATGATTCATGATTCAATTCATGATTCATGATTCATTTCATGATTCTTTTCATGATTCATGATTTAATTCATGATTCATGATTCATGATTCAATTCATGATTAATTATTTAATTCATGATTCATGATTCATTTTATAATTCATGATTCATGATTTAATTCATGATTCATGATTCAATTCATGATTCATGATTCATGATTCGATTCATGATTCATGATTCGATTCATGATTCGATTCATGATTCATGATTGAATTCATGATTCATGATTCATGATTCAATTCATGATTTGATTCATGATTCATGATTCGATATATGATTCATGATTAAATTCATGATTCATGATTTATGATACAATTCATGATTCATGATTCATGATTCAATTCATGATTCGATTCATGATTCATGATTCGATTCATGATTCATGATTCAATTCTTGATTCATGATTCGATTCATGATTCATGATTACATTTATGGTTCATGAATCTTGATTCAATTCACGATTTATTTCATGATTCATGATTCGATTCATGATTCATGATTCATGATTCAATTCATGATTTAATTTAGGATTTATGATTCAATTCATGATTCAATTCATGATTCAATTCATGATTCATGATTCATGATTCAATTCATGATTCATGATTCGATTTATGATTCATGATTCAATTCATGATGCATGATTCAATTCGTGATTCATGATTCAATTCATGATTCATGATTCATTTCATGATTCAATTCATGATTCATGATTCCTGATTCAATTCATGATTCATGATTCAATTCATGATTCATGATTCATGATTCAATTCATGATTCGATTCATGATTCATGATTCAATTTATGATTCATGATTCGTTTCATGAATCATTATTCAATTCTTGATTCATGATTCGATTTATGATTCATGATTAAATTCATGATTCATGATTTATGATTCAATTCATGATTCATGATTTATTTCATGATTCAATTCATGGTTCATGAATCTTGATTCAATTCATGATTTATTTCATGATTCATAATTCGATTCATGATTCATGATTCATGATTCAATTCATGATTCAATTCATGATTTATTTCATGATTCATGATTCGATTCATGATCATGATTCATGATTCAATTCATGATTCAATTCATGATTTATTTCATGATTCATGATTCGATTCATGATCATGATTCATGATTCAATTCATGATTCAATTCATGATTTATGATTCAATTCATGATTCATGATTCATGATTCAATGCATGATTCAATTCTTGATTCAATTCATAACTCAATTCATGATTCATGATTCAATTCTTGATTTATAATTCATGATTCATGATTCAATTCATGATTCATGATTCAATTCATGATTCATGATTCAATCCATGATTCATGATTCATGATTCAATTCATGATTCATGATTCAATTCATGATTCATGATTCGTTTCATGATTCTTTTCATGATTCATGATTCATGATTCAATTCATGATTAATGATTTAATTCATGATTCATGATTCATTTTATAATTCATGATTCAATTCATGATTCATGATTCGTTTCATGATTCTTTTCATGATTCATGATTTTATTCATGATTCATGATTCATGATTCAATTCATGATTAATGATTTAATTCATGATTCATGATTCATTTTATGATTCATGATTCATGATTCAATTCATGATTCATGATTCAATTCATCATTCATGATTCAATTCATGATTCGATTCATGATTCATGATTCAATTCATGATTCATGACACATGATTCAATTCATGATTTTTGATTCATTTCATGATTAATGTTTTAATTCATGATTCAATTCATGATTCAATTTATTATTCATAATTCATGATTCAATTCATGATTCAATACATGATTCATGATTCATGATTCAATGCATGATTCATGATTCAATTCATGATTCATGATTCATGATTCAATGCATGATTTAATTCTTGATTCAATTCATAATTCAATTCATGATTCATGATTCATTACATGATTCATGTTTGAATTAATGATTTAATACATGATTCATTACATGATTCATGATTCATGATTCAATTCTTGATTTATGATTCATGATTCATGATTCAATTCATGATTCATGATTCAATTAATGATTCATGATTCGATTCATGATTCATGATTCATGATTCAATTCATGATTCATGATTCAATTCATGATTCATGATTCATTTCATGATTCATTTCATGATTCATGATTTAATTTATGATTCATGATTCATGATTCAATTCATGATTAATGATTCAATTCATGATTCATGATTCATTTTATGATTCATGATTTATGATTCAATTCATGATTCATGATTCAAATCATGATTCGATTCATGATATATGATTCAAATTATGATTCATGACTCATGATTCAATTCATGATTCATGATTCAATTCATGAATTATGATTCATGATTCAATTCATGAATCATTATTCATGATTCAATTCATGATTCATGATTCGATTCATGATTCATGATTCGATTCATGATTCATGATTCATGATTCGATTCATGATTCATAATTCAATTCATGATTTATGATTCATGATTCAATTCATGAATCATTATTCATGATTCAATTCATGATTCATGTTTGAATTTATGATTCGATTCATGATTCATGATTCAATTCATGATTCATGATTCAATTCATGATTCATGATTCAATTCATGATTCATGATTCATGATTCAATTCATGATTCATGATTCATGATTCAATTCATGATTCGATTCATGATTTATGATTCATGATTCGATATATGATTTATGATTAAATTTATGATTCATGATTTATTATTCAATTCATGATTCATGATTTATGATTCAATTCAAGATTCATGATTCAATTCATGATTTGATTCATGATTCATGATTCATGATTCAATTCTTGATTCATGATTCAATTCTTGATTCATGATTCGATTCATGATTCATGATTAAATTTATGATTCATGATTTATGATTCAATTCATGATTTATGATTTATTTCATGATTCAATTCATGGTTCATGAATCTTGATTCAATTCATGATTTATTACATGATTCATGATTCGATTCATGATTCATGATTCAATTCATGATTCAATTCAGGATTTAGGATTCAATTCATGATTCATGATTCAATTTATGATTCATGATTCATGATTCGATTTATGATTCATTATTCAATTCATGATGCATGATTCAATTCGTGATTCATGATTCAATTCATGATTCATGATTCATTTCATGATTCATGATTCCTGATTCAATTCATGATTCCTGATTCAATTCATGATTCATGATTCATTTCATGATTCATGATTCAATTCATGATTCGATTCATGATTTATGATTCAATACATGATTCATGATTCATGATTTAATTCATGATTCATGATTCATGATTCATGATTCGATTTATAATTCATGATTCAATTCGTGATTCATGATTCATTTCATGATTCATTTCATGATTCATGATTCCTGATTCAATTCATGATTCATGATTCAATTCATGATTCATGATTCATTTCATGATTCATGATTCAATTCATGATTCAATTCATGATTCAATTTATGATTCATAATTCATGATTCAATTCATGAGTCAATTCATGATTCATGATTCATGATTCAATTCATGATTCATGATTCATGATTCGATTCATGATTCATGATTCAATTCATGATTCATGATTCAATTCATGATTCGTGATTCATGATTCATGATTCAGTTCATGATTCATGATTCGATTCATGATTCATAATTCATGATTCAATTCATAATTCATGATTCATGATTCATGATTCGATTTATGATTCATGATTCATGATTCATGATTTAATTCATGATTAATGATTTAATTCATGATTCATTTCATGATTCATGATTCAATTCATGATTCATGATTCAATTCATGATTCATGTTTCAATTCATACTTCAATTCATGATTCATGATTCAATGCATGATTCAATGCATGATTCAATTCTTGATTCATGATTCATGATTCAATGCATGATTCAATTCTTGATTCAATTCATAATTCAATTCATGATTCATGATTCGATTCATGATTCATGTTTGAATTCATGATTCAATTCATGATTCATTTCATGATTCATGATTCAATGTATGATTCATGATTCAATTCCTGATTTATAATTCATAATTCATGATTCAATTCATGATTCATGATTCAATCCATGATTCATGATTCATGATTCAATTCATGATTAATGATTTAATTCATGATTCATGATTCATTTTATAATTCATGATTCATGATTCAATTCATGATTCATGATTCATGATTCGATTCATGATTCATGATTCGATTCATGATTCATGATTCATGATTCGATTCATGATTCATGATTGAATTCATGATTCATGATTCATGATTCAATTCATGATTCGATTCATGATTCATGATTCGATATATGATTCATGATTAAATTCATGATTCATGATTTATGATACAATTCATGATTCATGATTCATTATTCAATTCATGATTCGATTCATGATTCATGATTCATTATTCAATTCATGATTTATGATTCGATTCATGATTCATGATTCAATTCTTGATTCATGATTCGATTCATGATTCATGATTACATTTATGGTTTATGAATCTTGATTCAATTCACGATTTATTTCATGATTCATGATTCGATTCATGATTCATGATTCAATTCATGATTCAATTCATGATTTATTTCATGATTCCTGATTCGATTCATGATTCATGATTCATGATTCAATTCATGATTTAATTCAGGATTTATGATTCAATTCATGATTCAATTCATGAATCATGATTCATGATTCAATTCATGATTCATGATTACATTTATGCTTCATGAATCTTGATTCAATTCACGATTTATTTCATGATTCATGATTCGATTCATGATTCATGATTCATGATTCAATTCATGATTCAATTCATGATTTATTTCATGATTCCTGATTCGATTCATGATTCATGATTCATGATTCAATTCATGATTTAATTCAGGATTTATGATTCAATTCATGAATCAATTCATGATTCATGATTCATGATTCAATTCATGATTCATGATTCATGATTCGATTTATGATTCATGATTCAATTCATGATGCATGATTCAATTTGTGATTCATGATTCAATTCATGATTCATGATTCATTTCATGATTCAATTCATGATTCATGATTCCTGATTCAATTCATGATTCATGATTCAATTCATGATTCATGATTCATGATTCAATTCATGATTCGATTCATGATTCATGATTCAATTTATGATTCATGATTCGTTTCATGAATCATTATTCAATTCTTGATTCATGATTCGATTTATGATTCATGATTAAATTCATGATTCATGATTTATGATTCAATTCATGATTCATGATTTATTTCATGATTCAATTCATGGTTCATGAATCTTGATTCAATTCATGATTTATTTCATGATTCATAATTCGATTCATGATTCATGATTCATGATTCAATTCATGACTCAATTCATGATTTATTTCATGATTCATGATTCGATTCATGATCATGATTCATGATTCAATTCATGATTCAATTCATGATTTATTTCATGATTCATGATTCGATTCATGATCATGATTCATGATTTAATTCATGATTCAATTCATGATTTATGATTCAATTCATGATTCATGATTCATGATTCAATTCATGATTTATGATTCAATTCATGATTCATGATTCATGATTCATGATTCAATGCATGATTCAATTCTTGATTCAATTCATAATTCAATTCATGATTCATGATTCGATTCATGATTCATGTTTGAATTAATGATTTAATTCATGATTCATTACATGATTCATGATTCAGGATTCAATTCTTGATTTATGATTCATGATTCATGATTCAATTCATGATTCTTGATTCAATTCATGATTCATGATTCAATTCATGATTCATGATTCATGATTCAATTCATGATTCATGATTCATGATTCAATTCATGATTCATGATTCATTTCATGATTCATTTCATGATTCATGATTTAATTTATGATTCATGATTCATGATTCAATTCATGATTAATGATTGAATTCATGATTCATGATTCATTTTATGATTCATGATTCATGATTCAATTCATGATTCATGATTCAATTCATGATTCGATTCATGATTCATGATTGAATTCATGATTCATGACTCATGATTCAATACATGATTCATGATTCAATTCATGATTCATGATTCTATTCATGATTTATAATTCATGATTCAATTCATGAATCATTATTCATGATTCAATTCATGATTCATGATTCGATTCATGATTCATGATTCATGATTCGATTCATGATTCATAATTCAATTCATGATTTATGATTCATGATTCAATTCATGAATCATTATTCATGATTCAATTCATGATTCATGTTTCAATTCATGATTCGATTCATGATTCATGATTCATGATTCAATTCATGATTCATGATTCAATTCATGATTCATGATTCAATTCATGATTCATGATTCGATTCATGATTCATGATTCATGATTCGAATCATGATTCATGATTCAATTCATGATTCATGATTCAATTCATGATTCGATTCATGATTTATGATTCATGATTCGATATATGATTCATGATTAAATTCATGATTCATGATTTATGATTCAATTCATGATTCATGATTTATGATTCAATTCATGATTCATGATTCAATTCATGATTTGATTCATGATTCATGATTCATGATTCAATTCATGATTCATGATTCGATTCATGATTCATGATTCTATGGGGAGACGTATGTGGGGTTAGACGTGTGTGATTTCTACACTAAGTGGGATTTTCTCACAAAGTGGACGAAAATGCACAGTTAGACAACACAGCAACTAATCCTCATCTTTCTCTTCTCTTTTCATCTTCAGGTATGTTCATCCATGCTGCTACTACTACTACTCTGATCATTATTCTGTGAATTTCATCCCTGCAATCTGTGTTTAAGTATGTTCATCCATGCTGCTACTACTACTACTCTGATCATTATTCTGTGAATTTCATCCCTGCAATCTGTGTTTAAGTATGTTATAGGAAACTGTTATCTGTTTAAACTTAGGTTGGCACAGTCTTTTATTGCTGCCTAATTTATGATAGGTATCTGGCCTCCTCTATCCTTTCCCACAAATGTTTTCTTTTCCTTTGATTAGCTGACCAATTAGCACATCTGTAGTGTATTCCTAAATTAGACTGACTACATCTTAGCTTCATTCTATGGGGAGACGTATCTGGGGTTAGACGTGTGTGATTTCTACACTAAGTGGGATTTTCTCACAAAGTGGACGAAAATGCACAGTTAGACAACACAGTTGGCCAAACATTGGACTACATTTGACTTGCTTTTACTCCCAGCAATAAGCAACAGCTGCCACAGCCTATTTCTGCACTACTTGTCTATTTATATGGAATACTGCTAAGAGGTAATTCTTAAAATACCCTTGCTTTTTGATTTTACCCCTTTTATCACAATGTTTCACAAATTGCTTTTCTTAGTCTCATTTCATGGCATGATCTTTAGGACTGTGTCATCTTTCACCCCTCCACCAACACACAAATTTGTTCATATTGCACCTGCATTACTCCACTCACCTCTATTTAACACCCATGAACTGTTGTCCTATTTATTATCTCTAACAAGTACAGCCTCCACCTGTCGCCAGAAAATAAAAGGCCACACATCTTACAATCCCCTTGCCTATCTTTCACTCACTCTGCTTCTATTAGCTGGTGATATATCACCTAATCCAGGTCCCCCACACTCCTCACACACACATACATCAGAACACTACCGTTCTATAGCAAACCTCAAACACATCACCTGTCTACCCTCTCTTCCCAAGTCCTTTAAATGTGCCCTTTGGAATGCACGATCTGTTTGTAACAAACTTACCTCCGTTCATGATCTCTTCCTCTCAAAAAACCTCAACCTTCTGGCAATAACAGAAACATGGCTCATGCAATCAGACACTGCCTCACCTGCAGCACTTTCACATGGTGGCCTCCATCTCACCCACACCTCCAGACCTGAAGGCAGACAAGGAGGTGGGGTTGGACTACTTCTCTCCCCACAGTGCACATACACAGTTCTACCAAATGTCCCATCACTCACGTTCACATCTTTTGAAGTACATGCTATTCGCATTTTTAATCCATTCTCCCTACGTGTTGCGGTGATCTATCGTCCCCCTGGAGCACACCAACAATTTATTGAGGATTTCTCTGCATGGCTCCCTCACTTCTTATCTTCAGACATCCCCACCATCATCATGGGTGACTTCAACATCCCCATTGATAACCCACCTTCCAAAGCTGCTTCCAAACTACTCTCTCTAACATCCTCACTTGACCTCTCCCAGTGGATTGAATCATCTACTCATAAGGATGGCCACTGCCTTGATCTTGTTTTCTCTAGACTATGCTCAGTTTCTAATTTTATTAATACACCCTTCCCCCTCTCGGATCATCACCTTATCAGCTACACTCTCACCCCCACTGCTCTAACCTCTCTACTGTCTAACTCTACCAAGCCTCCTCATACTCGTAGAAATCTTAATTCTATTAATCTTCAACAATTTTCCACCTCTCTCCAACACCTTCTCTCCCCTATCTCTACATTCTCATCCCCTGAGATGGCAGTACCTCATTTTCACCTAACCTTAGCAACGGCCCTTGATCAAGTGGCTCCAGCGACACTTCATACTACACGTCGACTTCGATGTCAACCGTGGCACACCAAAGCAACACGAAATCTTCAAAAACTGTCCCGTAAAGCAGAACGTCACTGGCGTAAATCTCGAAGCTCTAATGTCTTCTTCACATATACTTCTGTCTACCACTCCTATCGAAATGCTCTGGACACTGCAAAACAAACATACTTTCAATCTCTTATCTATGCTCAGGCTTCTAACCCCAAACGCCTTTTCAATACATTTAATCATCTTCTCAATCCTCCCACCCCGAACCCTCCATCTACTATCAGTGCTCAGGATCTTGCTACCTACTTCAAGGACAAGATTGATAAGATCAGACTAGAAATGGTATCCTCCTCCTCAACAAGCCATCAGCTCATTTCCTTCCCACTACCCTCTGACACCCTTTCTTCATTTGACCCCACAAATGAAAAGGAAATTTCTACGCTCTTCTTATCTTCCTACTCTACCTCCTGTCCTCTTGATCCTATTCCCTCGCAAATTGGTAGATCCCTGTCTTCTGTGCTCATTTCACCTCTAACTCAAATCTGTAATCTCTCACTCTCTACTGGCATCTTTCCATCACTATACAAGCATGCAGTGATTACTCCTATTCTAAAAAAACAAAACTCCGACCCAAACTCTCTCTCAAATTACCGTCCCATCTCTCAGCTCCCTTGCCCCTCCAAGCTTCTAGAGAGACTTGCCTACACTCGCCTCACACGCTTTCTTTCCGCAAACAACCTGTTGGATCCTCTTCAGTCTGGCTTTCGTTCTCAACACTCCACAGAGACTGCGCTGACCAAGGTTGTTAATGATCTGATCACTGCTAAGACTGAACGCCATTACTCTCTCCTAATTCTCCTTGATCTCTCGGCTGCATTTGACACCGTTGACCACTCTCTTCTCATACAAACGCTGCAATCCCTAGGTCTTCAAGACACCGTTCTATCCTGGTTCTCATCTTACCTCTCTAATCGCTCTTTCACTGTTAATTTCTCTGGAGCCACATCTGCTCCGCTTCCCCTATCAGTTGGAGTACCACAAGGCTCGGTGCTAGGTCCTCTGCTGTTCTCTATCTATACCGCTTCTCTTGGAAATCTAATAAGTTCCTTTGGCTTTCAGTATCATCTCTATGCGGATGATACCCAAATCTATCTATCCTCTCCTGATATCTCGACATCTGTGTTGTCCCGTGTAACTGACTGTCTTTCTGCCATTTCATCTTGGATGTCCTCTCGTCAACTCAAACTTAATCTTTCTAAAACAGAGTTAATAATATTCCCACCCGCCAACAAGAGCATACCTGACATTTCTATCTCTGTTGATAACATGACCATAAATCCCACCCCACAAGCTCGCTGCCTAGGTGTAATCCTTGATTCACGCCTATCCTTTGTTCCCCACATTGACTCTATATCTAAATCATGTTACATACATCTAAAGAACATTTCCAGAATCCGCACATATCTCACACAAGACACTGCTAAAACCTTAATTCATGCACTAATCATCTCCCGCATTGACTATTGCAATTCCCTCCTTACTGGTCTTCCCAAAAACAGACTCAAACCCCTAAAATCTATTTTGCATGCTTCGGCAAGACTGATTTTCCTTGCAAATAGCTATTCCTCTGTTGAATCACTCTGTATGTCTCTACACTGGCTGCCTGTCTTCTACCGAATCCAATATAAAATACTTTTACTAACCTACAAGGCCATCAACAAAGCTGCACCAACATACATCTCCTCTCTTGTCTCAAAATATCTCCCAACTCGGCAACTCCGTTCTGCAAAAGATCTGCGTCTCTCATCCACCCTCATTACATCCTCCCATTCCCGGTTACAGGACTTTTTTCGGGCTGCACCCACTCTATGGAACTCTCTCCCTCGCACAATAAGACTCTCCTCTGTTCTACAAACTTTCAAGCGTTCTCTGAAAACCTACCTATTCAGACAAGCTTATAATATTCCTCAACCACCATCTTAACCTCACTACCTTTAGCCTGTTACACAATTTCACACAAGACAACTACCCCCGGACCAACATTGTTGTGTGACAGGATCATTTAGCTTATGAGTCACCCTACCTTTGCAGTCTGGCTGGGCCAAGATGCAAAATGTATACTTAACCTCATGTGTCAATCTCCCATTGTCCCATAGATTGTAAGCTTGCGAGCAGGGCCTTCTCACCTCTTTGTCTGTTTTACCCAGTTTGTTTATTAGTTTATTACGTTTGTCCCCAATTGTAAAGCGCTACGGAATATGTTGGCGCTATATAAATAAATGATGATGATGATGATGATGATGATTCAATTCTTGATTCATGATTCGATTCATGATTCATGATTAAATTTATGATTCATGATTTATGATTCAATTCATGATTTATAATTTATTTCATGATTCAATTCATGGTTCATGACTCTTGATTCAATTCATGATTTATTACATGATTCATGATTCGATTCATGATTCATGATTCAATTCATGATTCAATTCAGGATTTATGATTCAATTCATGATTCATGATTCAATTCATGATTCATGATTCATGATTCGATTTATGATTCATTATTCAATTCATGATGCATGATTCAATTCGTGATTCATGATTCAATTCATGATTCATGATTCATTTCATGATTCATTTCATGATTCATGATTCCTGATTCAATTCATGATTCCTGATTCAATTCATGATTCATGATTCATTTCATGATTCATGATTCAATTCATGATTCGATTCATGATTTATGATTCAATATATGATTCATGATTTAATTCATGATTCATGATTCATGATTCATGATTCGATTTATAATTCATGATTCAATTCCTGATGCATGATTTAATTCGTGATTCATGATTCGATTCATGATTCATGATTCATTTCATGATTCATTTCATGATTCATGATTCCTGATTCAATTCATGATTCATGATTCAATTCATGATTCATGATTCATTTCATGATTCATGATTCAATTCATGATTCAATTCATGATTCAATTTATGATTCATAATTCATGATTCAATTCATGAGTCAATTCATGATTCATGATTCATGATTCAATTCATGATTTATTTCATGATTCATGATTCGATTCATGATTCATGATTCCTGATTAAATTCATGATTCATGATTCAATTCATGATTCCTGATTAAATTCATGATTCATGATTCAATTCATGATTCATGATTCATTTCATGATTTATGATTCAATTCATGATTCAATTCATGATTCAATTTATGATTCATAATTCATGATTCAATTCATGAGTCAATTCATGATTCATGATTCATGATTCAATTCATGATTCATGATTCATGATTCGATTCATGATTCATGATTCAATTCATGATTCATGATTCAATTCATGATTCGTGATTCATGATTCATGATTCAGTTCATGATTCATGATTCGATTCATGATTCATAATTCATGATTCAATTCATAATTCATGATTCATGATTCGATTTATGATTCATGATTCATGATTCATGATTCAATTCATGATTCATGATTCATGATTCAATTCATGATTTATGATTCATGATTCGATTCATGATTCATGATTCAATTCATGATTCATGATTCAATTCATGATTCGTGATTCATGATTCATGATTCAGTTCATGATTCATGATTCGATTCATGATTCATAATTCATGATTCAATTCATGATTCATGATTCATGATTCGATTTATGATTCATGATTCATGATTCAATTCATGATTAATGATTCAATTCATGATTCATTTCATGATTCATGATTCAATTCATGATTCATGATTCATTTCATGAATCATGATTCATGATTTAATTCATGATTCATGATTCAATTCATGAATCATGATTCGATTCATGATTCATGTTTCAATTCATACTTCAATTCATGATTAATGATTCAATGCATGATTCAATGCATGATTCAATTCTTGATTCATGATTCATGATTCAATGCATGATTCAATTCTTGATTCAATTCATAATTCAATTCATGATTCATGATTCGATTCATGATTCATGTTTGAATTCATGATTCAATTCATGATTCATTTCATGATTCATGATTCAATTTATGATTCATGATTCAATTCCTGATTTATAATTCATGATTCATGATTCAATTCATGATTCATTATTCAATCCATGATTCATGATTCATGATTCAATTCATGATTCATGATTCAATTCATGATTCATGATTCGTTTCATGATTCTTTTCATGATTCATCATTTAATTCATGATTCATGATTCATGATTCAATTCATGATTAATGATTTAATTCATGATTCATGATTCATTTTATAATTCATGATTCATGATTCAATTCATGATTCATGATTCATGATTCGATTCATGATTCATGATTCGATTCATGATTCATGATTGAATTCATGATTCATGATTCATGATTCAATTCATGATTTGATTCATGATTCATGATTCGATATATGATTCATGATTAAATTCATGATTTGATTCATGATTCATGATTCGATATATGATTCATGATTAAATTCATGATTCATGATTTATGATACAATTCATGATTCATGATTCATGATTCAATTCATGATTCGATTCATGATTCATGATTCATTATTCAATTCATGATTTATGATTCGATTCATGATTCATGATTCAATTCTTGATTCATGATTCGATTCATGATTCATGATTACATTTATGGTTCATGAATCTTGATTCAATTCACGATTTATTTCATGATTCATGATTCGATTCATGATTCATGATTCATGATTCAATTCATGATTCAATTCATGATTTATTTCATGATTCCTGATTCGATTCATGATTCATGATTCATGATTCAATTCATGATTTAATTCAGGATTTATGATTCAATTCATGAATCAATTCATGATTCATGATTCATGATTCAATTCATGATTCATGATTCATGATTCGATTTATGATTCATGATTCAATTCATGATGCATGATTCAATTCGTGATTCATGATTCAATTCATGATTCATGATTCATTTCATGATTCAATTCATGATTCATGATTCCTGATTCAATTCATGATTCATGATTCAATTCATGATTCATGATTCATGATTCAATTCATGATTCGATTCATGATTCATGATTCAATTTATGATTCATGATTCGTTTCATGAATCATTATTCAATTCTTGATTCATGATTCGATTTATGATTCATGATTAAATTCATGATTCATGATTTATGATTCAATTCATGATTCATGATTTATTTCATGATTCAATTCATGGTTCATGAATCTTGATTCAATTCATAATTCATGATTCATGATTCGATTCATGATTCATGATTCAATTCATGATTCATGATTCAATTCATGATTCGTGATTCATGATTCATGATTCAGTTCATGATTCATGATTCGATTCATGATTCATAATTCATGATTCAATTCATAATTCATGATTCATGATTCGATTTATGATTCATGATTCATGATTCATGATTCAATTCATGATTAATGATTCAATTCATGATTCATTTAATGATTCATGATTCAATTCATGATTCATGATTCAATTCATGATTCATGATTCAATTCATGATTCATGATTCATGATTCAATTCATGATTCATGATTCATGATTCAATTCATGATTCGATTCATGATTTATGATTCATGATTCGATATATGATTTATGATTAAATTTATGATTCATGATTTATTATTCAATTCATGATTCATGATTTATGATTCAATTCAAGATTCATGATTCAATTCATGATTTGATTCATGATTCATGATTCATGATTCAATTCTTGATTCATGATTCAATTCTTGATTCATGATTCGATTCATGATTCATGATTAAATTTATGATTCATGATTTATGATTCAATTCATGATTTATGATTTATTTCATGATTCAATTCATGGTTCATGAATCTTGATTCAATTCATGATTTATTACATGATTCATGATTCGATTCATGATTCATGATTCAATTCATGATTCAATTCAGGATTTAGGATTCAATTCATGATTCATGATTCAATTTATGATTCATGATTCATGATTCGATTTATGATTCATTATTCAATTTATGATGCATGATTCAATTCGTGATTCATGATTCAATTCATGATTCATGATTCATTTCATGATTCATTTCATGATTCATGATTCCTGATTCAATTCATAATTCCTGATTCAATTCATGATTCATGATTCATTTCATGATTCATGATTCAATTCATGATTCGATTCATGATTTATGATTCAATACATGATTCATGATTCATGATTTAATTCATGATTCATGATTCATGATTCATGATTCGATTTATAATTCATGATTCAATTCCTGATGCATGATTGAATTCGTGATTCATGATTCATTTCATGATTCATTTCATGATTCATGATTCCTGATTCAATTCATGATTCATGATTCAATTCATGATTCATGATTCATTTCATGATTCATGATTCAATTCATGATTCAATTCATGATTCAATTTATGATTCATAATTCATGATTCAATTCATGAGTCAATTCATGATTCATGATTCATGATTCAATTCATGATTCATGATTCATGATTCGATTCATGATTCATGATTCAATTCATGATTCATGATTCAATTCATGATTCGTGATTCATGATTCATGATTCAGTTCATGATTCATGATTCGATTCATGATTCATAATTCATGATTCAATTCATAATTCATGATTCATGATTCATGATTCGATTTATGATTCATGATTCATGATTCATGATTTAATTCATGATTAATGATTTAATTCATGATTCATTTCATGATTCATGATTCAATTCATGATTCATGATTCAATTCATGATTCATGTTTCAATTCATACTTCAATTCATGATTCATGATTCAATGCATGATTCAATGCATGATTCAATTCTTGATTCATGATTCATGATTCAATGCATGATTCAATTCTTGATTCAATTCATAATTCAATTCATGATTCATGATTCGATTCATGATTCATGTTTGAATTCATGATTCAATTCATGATTCATTTCATGATTAATGATTTAATTCATGATTCATGATTCATTTTATAATTCATGATTCATGATTCAATTCATGATTCATGATTCATGATTCGATTCATGATTCATGATTCGATTCATGATTCATGATTCATGATTCGATTCATGATTCATGATTGAATTCATGATTCATGATTCATGATTCAATTCATGATTCGATTCATGATTCATGATTCGATATATGATTCATGATTAAATTCATGATTCATGATTTATGATACAATTCATGATTCATGATTCATTATTCAATTCATGATTCGATTCATGATTCATGATTCATTATTCAATTCATGATTTATGATTCGATTCATGATTCATGATTCAATTCTTGATTCATGATTCGATTCATGATTCATGATTACATTTATGGTTCATGAATCTTGATTCAATTCACGATTTATTTCATGATTCATGATTCGATTCATGATTCATGATTCATGATTCAATTCATGATTCAATTCATGATTTATTTCATGATTCCTGATTCGATTCATGATTCATGATTCATGATTCAATTCATGATTTAATTCAGGATTTATGATTCAATTCATGATTCAATTCATGAATCATGATTCATGATTCAATTCATGATTCATGATTACATTTATGCTTCATGAATCTTGATTCAATTCACGATTTATTTCATGATTCATGATTCGATTCATTATTCATGATTCAATTCATGATTCAATTCATGATTTATTTCATGATTCCTGATTCAATTCATGATTCATGATTCATGATTCAATTCATGATTTAATTCAGGATTTATGATTCAATTCATGAATCAATTCATGATTCATGATTCATGATTCAATTCATGATTCATGATTCATGATTCGATTTATGATTCATGATTCAATTCATGATGCATGATTCAATTCGTGATTCATGATTCAATTCATGATTCATGATTCATTTCATGATTCAATTCATGATTCATGATTCCTGATTCAATTCATGATTCATGATTCAATTCATGATTCATGATTCATGATTCAATTCATGATTCGATTCATGATTCATGATTCAATTTATGATTCATGATTCGTTTCATGAATCATTATTCAATTCTTGATTCATGATTCGATTTATGATTCATGATTAAATTCATGATTCATGATTTATGATTCAATTCATGATTCATGATTTATTTCATGATTCAATTCATGGTTCATGAATCTTGATTCAATTCATGATTTATTTCATGATTCATAATTCGATTCATGATTCATGATTCATGATTCAATTCATGATTCAATTCATGATTTATTTCATGATTCATGATTCGATTCATGATCATGATTCATGATTCAATTCATGATTCAATTCATGATTTATTTCATGATTCATGATTCGATTCATGATCATGATTCATGATTTAATTCATGATTCAATTCATGATTTATGATTCAATTCATGATTCATGATTCATGATTCAATTCATGATTTATGATTCAATTCATGATTCATGATTCATGATTCATGATTCAATGCATGATTCAATTCTTGATTCAATTCATAATTCAATTCATGATTCATGATTCGATTCATGATTCATGTTTGAATTAATGATTTAATTCATGATTCATTACATGATTCATGATTCAGGATTCAATTCTTGATTTATGATTCATGATTCATGATTCAATTCATGATTCTTGATTCAATTCATGATTCATGATTCAATTCATGATTCATGATTCATGATTCAATTCATGATTCATGATTCATGATTCAATTCATGATTCATGATTAATTTCATGATTCATTTCATGATTCATGATTTAATTTATGATTCATGATTCATGATTCAATTCATGATTAATGATTGATTTCATGATTCATGATTCATTTTATGATTCATGATTCATGATTCAATTCATGATTCATGATTCAATTCATGATTCGATTCATGATTCATGATTGAATTCATGATTCCTGACTCATGATTCAATACATGATTCATGATTCAATTCATGATTCATGATTCTATTCATGATTTATAATTCATGATTCAATTAATGAATCATTATTCATGATTCAATTCATGATTCATGATTCGATTCATGATTCATGATTCATGATTCGATTCATGATTCATAATTCAATTCATGATTTATGATTCATGATTCAATTCATGAATCATTATTCATGATTCAATTCATGATTCATGTTTCAATTCATGATTCGATTCATGATTCATGATTCATGATTCAATTCATGATTCATGATTCAATTCATGATTCATGATTCAATTCATGATTCATGATTCGATTCATGATTCATGATTCATGATTCGAATCATGATTTATGATTCAATTCATGATTCATGATTCAATTCATGATTCGATTCATGATTTATGATTCATGATTCAATATATGATTCATGATTAAATTCATGATTCATGATTTATGATTCAATTCATGATTCATGATTTATGATTCAATTCATGATTCATGATTCAATTCATGATTTGATTCATGATTCATGATTCATGATTCAATTCATGATTCATGATTCGATTCATGATTCATGATTCTATGGGGAGACGTATGTGGGGTTAGACGTGTGTGATTTCTACACTAAGTGGGATTTTCTCACAAAGTGGACGAAAATGCACAGTTAGACAACACAGCAACTAATCCTCATCTTTCTCTTCTCTTTTCATCTTCAGGTATGTTCATCCATGCTGCTACTACTACTACTCTGATCATTATTCTGTGAATTTCATCCCTGCAATCTGTGTTTAAGTATGTTCATCCATGCTGCTACTACTACTACTCTGATCATTATTCTGTGAATTTCATCCCTGCAATCTGTGTTTAAGTATGTTATAGGAAACTGTTATCTGTTTAAACTTAGGTTGGCACAGTCTTTTATTGCTGCCTAATTTATGATAGGTATCTGGCCTCCTCTATCCTTTCCCACAAATGTTTTCTTTTCCTTTGATTAGCTGACCAATTAGCACATCTGTAGTGTATTCCTAAATTAGACTGACTACATCTTAGCTTCATTCTATGGGGAGACGTATGTGGGGTTAGACGTGTGTGATTTCTACACTAAGTGGGATTTTCTCACAAAGTGGACGAAAATGCACAGTTAGACAACACAGTTGGCCAAACATTGGACTACATTTGACTTGCTTTTACTCCCAGCAATAAGCAACAGCTGCCACAGCCTATTTCTGCACTACTTGTCTATTTATATGGAATACTGCTAAGAGGTAATTCTTAAAATACCCTTGCTTTTTGATTTTACCCCTTTTATCACAATGTTTCACAAATTGCTTTTCTTAGTCTCATTTCATGGCATGATCTTTAGGACTGTGTCATCTTTCACCCCTCCACCAACACACAAATTTGTTCATATTGCACCTGCATTACTCCACTCACCTCTATTTAACACCCATGAACTGTTGTCCTATTTATTATCTCTAACAAGTACAGCCTCCACCTGTCGCCAGAAAATAAAAGGCCACACATCTTACAATCCCCTTGCCTATCTTTCACTCACTCTGCTTCTATTAGCTGGTGATATATCACCTAATCCAGGTCCCCCACACTCCTCACACACACATACATCAGAACACTACCGTTCTATAGCAAACCTCAAACACATCACCTGTCTACCCTCTCTTCCCAAGTCCTTTAAATGTGCCCTTTGGAATGCACGATCTGTTTGTAACAAACTTACCTCCGTTCATGATCTCTTCCTCTCAAAAAACCTCAACCTTCTGGCAATAACAGAAACATGGCTCATGCAATCAGACACTGCCTCACCTGCAGCACTTTCACATGGTGGCCTCCATCTCACCCACACCTCCAGACCTGAAGGCAGACAAGGAGGTGGGGTTGGACTACTTCTCTCCCCACAGTGCACATACACAGTTCTACCAAATGTCCCATCACTCACGTTCACATCTTTTGAAGTACATGCTATTCGCATTTTTAATCCATTCTCCCTACGTGTTGCGGTGATCTATCGTCCCCCTGGAGCACACCAACAATTTATTGAGGATTTCTCTGCATGGCTCCCTCACTTCTTATCTTCAGACATCCCCACCATCATCATGGGTGACTTCAACATCCCCATTGATAACCCACCTTCCAAAGCTGCTTCCAAACTACTCTCTCTAACATCCTCACTTGACCTCTCCCAGTGGATTGAATCATCTACTCATAAGGATGGCCACTGCCTTGATCTTGTTTTCTCTAGACTATGCTCAGTTTCTAATTTTATTAATACACCCTTCCCCCTCTCGGATCATCACCTTATCAGCTACACTCTCACCCCCACTGCTCTAACCTCTCTACTGTCTAACTCTACCAAGCCTCCTCATACTCGTAGAAATCTTAATTCTATTAATCTTCAACAATTTTCCACCTCTCTCCAACACCTTCTCTCCCCTATCTCTACATTCTCATCCCCTGAGATGGCAGTACCTCATTTTCACCTAACCTTAGCAACGGCCCTTGATCAAGTGGCTCCAGCGACACTTCATACTACACGTCGACTTCGATGTCAACCGTGGCACACCAAAGCAACACGAAATCTTCAAAAACTGTCCCGTAAAGCAGAACGTCACTGGCGTAAATCTCGAAGCTCTAATGTCTTCTTCACATATACTTCTGTCTACCACTCCTATCGAAATGCTCTGGACACTGCAAAACAAACATACTTTCAATCTCTTATCTATGCTCAGGCTTCTAACCCCAAACGCCTTTTCAATACATTTAATCATCTTCTCAATCCTCCCACCCCGAACCCTCCATCTACTATCAGTGCTCAGGATCTTGCTACCTACTTCAAGGACAAGATTGATAAGATCAGACTAGAAATGGTATCCTCCTCCTCAACAAGCCATCAGCTCATTTCCTTCCCACTACCCTCTGACACCCTTTCTTCATTTGACCCCACAAATGAAAAGGAAATTTCTACGCTCTTCTTATCTTCCTACTCTACCTCCTGTCCTCTTGATCCTATTCCCTCGCAAATTGGTAGATCCCTGTCTTCTGTGCTCATTTCACCTCTAACTCAAATCTGTAATCTCTCACTCTCTACTGGCATCTTTCCATCACTATACAAGCATGCAGTGATTACTCCTATTCTAAAAAAACAAAACTCCGACCCAAACTCTCTCTCAAATTACCGTCCCATCTCTCAGCTCCCTTGCCCCTCCAAGCTTCTAGAGAGACTTGCCTACACTCGCCTCACACGCTTTCTTTCCGCAAACAACCTGTTGGATCCTCTTCAGTCTGGCTTTCGTTCTCAACACTCCACAGAGACTGCGCTGACCAAGGTTGTTAATGATCTGATCACTGCTAAAACTGAACGCCATTACTCTCTCCTAATTCTCCTTGATCTCTCGGCTGCATTTGACACCGTTGACCACTCTCTTCTCATACAAACGCTGCAATCCCTAGGTCTTCAAGACACCGTTCTATCCTGGTTCTCATCTTACCTCTCTAATCGCTCTTTCACTGTTAATTTCTCTGGAGCCACATCTGCTCCGCTTCCCCTATCAGTTGGAGTACCACAAGGCTCGGTGCTAGGTCCTCTGCTGTTCTCTATCTATACCGCTTCTCTTGGAAATCTAATAAGTTCCTTTGGCTTTCAGTATCATCTCTATGCGGATGATACCCAAATCTATCTATCCTCTCCTGATATCTCGACATCTGTGTTGTCCCGTGTAACTGACTGTCTTTCTGCCATTTCATCTTGGATGTCCTCTCGTCAACTCAAACTTAATCTTTCTAAAACAGAGTTAATAATATTCCCACCCGCCAACAAGAGCATACCTGACATTTCTATCTCTGTTGATAACATGACCATAAATCCCACCCCACAAGCTCGCTGCCTAGGTGTAATCCTTGATTCACGCCTATCCTTTGTTCCCCACATTGACTCTATATCTAAATCATGTTACATACATCTAAAGAACATTTCCAGAATCCGCACATATCTCACACAAGACACTGCTAAAACCTTAATTCATGCACTAATCATCTCCCGCATTGACTATTGCAATTCCCTCCTTACTGGTCTTCCCAAAAACAGACTCAAACCCCTAAAATCTATTTTGCATGCTTCGGCAAGACTGATTTTCCTTGCAAATAGCTATTCCTCTGTTGAATCACTCTGTATGTCTCTACACTGGCTGCCTGTCTTCTACCGAATCCAATATAAAATACTTTTACTAACCTACAAGGCCATCAACAAAGCTGCACCAACATACATCTCCTCTCTTGTCTCAAAATATCTCCCAACTCGGCAACTCCGTTCTGCAAAAGATCTGCGTCTCTCATCCACCCTCATTACATCCTCCCATTCCCGGTTACAGGACTTTTTTCGGGCTGCACCCACTCTATGGAACTCTCTCCCTCGCACAATAAGACTCTCCTCTGTTCTACAAACTTTCAAGCGTTCTCTGAAAACCTACCTATTCAGACAAGCTTATAATATTCCTCAACCACCATCTTAACCTCACTACCTTTAGCCTGTTACACAATTTCACACAAGACAACTACCCCCGGACCAACATTGTTGTGTGACAGGATCATTTAGCTTATGAGTCACCCTACCTTTGCAGTCTGGCTGGGCCAAGATGCAAAATGTATACTTAACCTCATGTGTCAATCTCCCATTGTCCCATAGATTGTAAGCTTGCGAGCAGGGCCTTCTCACCTCTTTGTCTGTTTTACCCAGTTTGTTTATTAGTTTATTACGTTTGTCCCCAATTGTAAAGCGCTACGGAATATGTTGGCGCTATATAAATAAATGATGATGATGATGATGATGATGATTCAATTCTTAAATCATGATTCGATTCATGATTCATGATTAAATTTATGATTCATGATTTATGATTCAATTCATGATTTATAATTTATTTCATGATTCAATTCATGGTTCATGAATCTTGATTCAATTCATGATTTATTACATGATTCATGATTCGATTCATGATTCATGATTCAATTCATGATTCAATTCAGGATTTATGATTCAATTCATGATTCATGATTCAATTCATGATTCATGATTCATGATTCGATTTATGATTCATTATTCAATTCATGATGCATGATTCAATTCGTGATTCATGATTCAATTCATGATTCATGATTCATTTCATGATTCATTTAATGATTCATGATTCCTGATTCAATTCATGATTCCTGATTCAATTCATGATTCATGATTCAATATATGATTCATGATTTAATTCATGATTCATGATTCATGATTCATGATTCGATTTATAATTCATGATTCAATTCCTGATGCATGATTTAATTCGTGATTCATGATTCAATTCATGATTCATGATTCATTTCATGATTCATTTCATGATTCATGATTCCTGATTCAATTCATGATTCATGATTCAATTCATGATTCATGATTCATTTCATGATTCATGATTCAATTCATGATTCAATTCATGATTCAATTTATGATTCATAATTCATGATTCAATTCATGAGTCAATTCATGATTCATGATTCATGATTCAATTCATGATTTATTTCATGATTCATGATTCGATTCATGATTCATGATTCCTGATTAAATTCATGATTCATGATTCAATTCATGATTCCTGATTAAATTCATGATTCATGATTCAATTCATGATTCATGATTCATTTCATGATTTATGATTCAATTCATGATTCAATTCATGATTCAATTTATGATTCATAATTCATGATTCAATTCATGAGTCAATTCATGATTCATGATTCATGATTCAATTCATGATTCATGATTCATGATTCGATTCATGATTCATGATTCAATTCATGATTCATGATTCAATTCATGATTCGTGATTCATGATTCATGATTCAGTTCATGATTCATGATTCGATTCATGATTCATAATTCATGATTCAATTCATAATTCATGATTCATGATTCGATTTATGATTCATGATTCATGATTCATGATTCAATTCATGATTCAATTCATGATTCATGATTCATGATTCAATTCATGATTTATGATTCATGATTCGATTCATGATTCATGATTCAATTCATGATTCATGATTCAATTCATGATTCGTGATTCATGATTCATGATTCAGTTCATGATTCATGATTCGATTCATGATTCATAATTCATGATTCAATTCATGATTCATGATTCGATTTATGATTCATGATTCATGATTCAATTCATGATTAATGATTCAATTCATGATTCATTTCATGATTCATGATTCAATTCATGATTCATGATTCATTTCATGAATCATGATTCATGATTTAATTCATGATTCATGATTCAATTCATGAATCATGATTCGATTCATGATTCATGTTTCAATTCATACTTCAATTCATGATTAATGATTCAATGCATGATTCAATGCATGATTCAATTCTTGATTCATGATTCATGATTCAATGCATGATTCAATTCTTGATTCAATTCATAATTCAATTCATGATTCATGATTCGATTCATGATTCATGTTTGAATTCATGATTCAATTCATGATTCATTTCATGATTCATGATTCAATTTATGATTCATGATTCAATTCCTGATTTATAATTCATGATTCATGATTCAATTCATGATTCATTATTCAATCCATGATTCATGATTCATGATTCAATTCATGATTCATGATTCAATTCATGATTCATGATTCGTTTCATGATTCTTTTCATGATTCATCATTTAATTCATGATTCATGATTCATGATTCAATTCATGATTAATGATTTAATTCATGATTCATGATTCATTTTATAATTCATGATTCAATTCATGATTCATGATTCGATTCATGATTCATGATTCGATTCATGATTCATGATTGAATTCATGATTCATGATTCATGATTCAATTCATGATTTGATTCATGATTCATGATTCGATATATGATTCATGATTAAATTCATGATTCATGATTTATGATACAATTCATGATTCATGATTCATGATTCAATTCATGATTCGATTCATGATTCATGATTCATTATTCAATTCATGATTTATGATTCGATTCATGATTCATGATTCAATTCTTGATTCATGATTCGATTCATGATTCATGATTACATTTATGGTTCATGAATCTTGATTCAATTCACGATTTATTTCATGATTCATGATTCGATTCATGATTCATGATTCATGATTCAATTCATGATTCAATTCATGATTTATTTCATGATTCCTGATTCGATTCATGATTCATGATTCATGATTCAATTCATGATTTAATTCATGATTCATGATTCAATTCATGATTCATGATTCATGATTCGATTTATGATTCATGATTCAATTCATGATGCATGATTCAATTCGTGATTCATGATTCAATTCATGATTCATGATTCATTTCATGATTCAATTCATGATTCATGTTTCCTGATTCAATTCATGATTCATGATTCAATTCATGATTCATGATTCATGATTCAATTCATGATTCGATTCATGATTCATGATTCAATTTATGATTCATGATTCGTTTCATGAATCATTATTCAATTCTTGATTCATGATTCGATTTATGATTCATGATTAAATTCATGATTCATGATTTATGATTCAATTCATGATTCATGATTTATTTCATGATTCAATTCATGGTTCATGAATCTTGATTCAATTCATAATTCATGATTCATGATTCGATTCATGATTCATGATTCAATTCATGATTCATGATTCAATTCATGATTCGTGATTCATGATTCATGATTCAGTTCATGATTCATGATTCGATTCATGATTCATAATTCATGATTCAATTCATAATTCATGATTCATGATTCGATTTATGATTCATGATTCATGATTCATGATTCAATTCATGATTAATGATTCAATTCATGATTCATTTAATGATTCATGATTCAATTCATGATTCATGATTCATTTCATGAATCATGATTCATGATTCAATTCATGATTCATGATTCATTTCATGAATCATGATTCATGATTCAATTCATGATTCATGATTCAATTCACGAATCATGATTCGATTCATGATTCATGTTTCAATTCATACTTCAATTCATGATCCATGATTCAATTCATGATTCAATGCATGATTCAATTCTTGATTCAATTCATAATTCAATTCATGATTCTTGATTCGATTCATGATTCATGTTTGAATTCATGATTCAATTCATGATTCATTTCATGATTCATGATTCAATTTATGATTCATGATTCAATTCTTGATTTATAATTCATGATTCATGATTCAATTCATGATTCATGATTCAATCCATGATTCATGATTCATGATTCAATTCATGATTCATGATTCAATTCATGATTCATGATTCGTTTCATGATTCTTTTCATGATTCATGATTTAATTCATGATTAATGATTTAATTCATGATTCATGATTCATTTTATGATTCATGATTCATGATTCAATTCATGATTCATGATTCAATTCATGATTCATGATTCAATTCATGATTCAATTCATGATTCATGATTCAATTCATGATTCATGACTCATGATTCAATTCATGATTCATGATTCAATTCATGATTCATGATTCAATTCATCATTCATGATTCATGATTCAATTCATGATTCATGATTCAATACTTGATTCATGATTCGATTCATGATTCATAATTCAATTCATGATTCATGATTCATGATTCAATTCATGATTTGATTCATGATTCATGATTCAATTCATGATTCAGGATTCATGATTCAATTCATTATTCATGTTTCAATTCATGATTCATGATTCAATTCATGATTCATGATTCATAATTCGATTCATGATTCATGATTCGATTCATGATTCATGATTCATGATTCGATTCATGATTCATGATTCGATTCATGATTGAATTCATGATTAATGATTCATGATTCAATTCATGATTTGATTCATGATTCATGATTCGATATATGATTCATGATTAAATTCATGATTCATGATTTATGATACAATTCATGATTCAAGATTCATGATTCAATTCATGATTCATGATTCGATTCATGATTCATGATTCAATTCTTGATTCATGATTCGATTCATGATTCATGATTACATTTATGGTTCATGAATCTTGATTCAATTCACGATTTATTTCATGATTCATGATTCGATTCATGATTCATGATTCATGATTCAATTCATGATTCAATTCATGATTTATTTCATGATTCCTGATTCGATTCATGATTTATGATTCATGATTCAATTCATGATTTATTTCATGATTCAATTCATGGTTCATGAATCTTGATTCAATTCATGATTTATTTCATGATTCATAGTTCGATTCATGATTCATGATTCATGATTCAATTCATATTTCAATTCATGATTTATTTCATGATTCATGATTCGATTCATTTTCATGATTCATGATTCAATTCATGATTCAATTCATGATTTATGATTAAATTCATGATTCGATTCATTTTCATGATTCATGATTCAATTCATGATTCATGATTCATGATTCAAATTATGATTCATGATTCAATTCATGAATCATGATTTGATTCATGATTCATGTTTCAATTCATGATTCAATTCTTGATTCAATTTATAATTAAATTCATGATTCATGATTCAATTCATGATTCAATTCATGATGCATGATTCATGATTCAATTCATGATTCATGATTCATGATTCAAATTATGATTCATGATTCAATTCATGAATCATGATTTGATTCATGATTCATGTTTAAATTCATGATTCAATTCTTGATTCAATTCATAATTAAATTCATGATTCATGATTCAATTCTTGATTCAATTCATAATTAAATTCATGATTCATGATTCAATTCATGATTCATGATTCAATTCGTGATTCATGATTCAATTCATGATTCATGATTCATTTCATGATTCAATTCATGATTCATGATTCCTGATTCAATTCATGATTCATGATTCAATTCATGATTCATGATTCATGATTCAATTCATGATTCGATTCATGATTCATGATTCAATTTATGATTCATGATTCGTTTCATGAATCATTATTCAATTCTTGATTCATGATTCGATTTATGATTCATGATTAAATTCATGATTCATGATTTATGATTCAATTCATGATTCATGATTTATTTCATGATTCAATTCATGGTTCATGAATCTTGATTCAATTCATAATTCATGATTCATGATTCGATTCATGATTCATGATTCAATTCATGATTCATGATTCAGTTCATGATTCGTGATTCATGATTCATGATTCAGTTCATGATTCATGATTCGATTCATGATTCATAATTCATGATTCAATTCATAATTCATGATTCATGATTCGATTTATGATTCATGATTCATGATTCATGATTCAATTCATGATTAATGATTCAATTCATGATTCATTTAATGATTCATGATTCAATTCATGATTCATGATTCATTTCATGAATCATGATTCATGATTCAATTCATGATTCATGATTCAATTCACGAATCATGTTTCGATTCATGATTCATGTTTCAATTCATACTTCAATTCATGATTCATGATTCAATTCATGATTCAATGCATGATTCAATTCTTGATTCATGATTCATGATTCAATGCATGATTCAATTCTTGATTCAATTCATAATTCAATTCATGATTCTTGATTCGATTCATGATTCATGTTTGAATTCATGATTCAATTCATGATTCATTTCATGATTCATGATTCAATTTATGATTCATGATTCAATTCTTGATTTATAATTCATGATTCATGATTCAATTCATGATTCATGATTCAATCCATGATTCATGATTCATGATTCAATTCATGATTCATGATTCAATTCATGATTCATGATTCGTTTCATGATTCTTTTCATGATTCATGATTTAATTCATGATTAATGATTTAATTCATGATTCATGATTCATTTTATGATTCATGATTCATGATTCAATTCATGATTCATGATTCAATTCATCATTCATGATTCAATTCATGATTCAATTCATGATTCATGATTCAATTCATGATTCATGACTCATGATTCAATTCATGATTCATGATTCAATTCATGATTCATGATTCAATTCATCATTCATGATTCATGATTCAATTCATGATTCATGATTCAATACATGATTCATGATTCGATTCATGATTCATAATTCAATTCATGATTCATGATTCATGATTCAATTCATGATTTGATTCATGATTCATGATTCAATTCATGATTCAGGATTCATGATTCAATTCATTATTCATGATTCAATTCATGATTCATGATTCAATTCATGATTCATGATTCATAATTCGATTCATGATTCATGATTCGATTCATGATTCATGATTCATGATTCGATTCATGATTGAATTCATGATTAATGATTCATGATTCAATTCATGATTTGATTCATGATTCATGATTCGATATATGATTCATGATTAAATTCATGATTCATGATTTATGATACAATTCATGATTCATGATTCATGATTCAATTCATGATTCGATTCATGATTCATTATTCAATTCATGAATCATGATTCGATTCATGATTCATGATTCAATTCTTGATTCATGATTCGATTCATGATTCATGATTACATTTATGGTTCATGAATCTTGATTCAATTCACGATTTATTTCATGATTCATGATTCGATTCATGATTCATGATTCATGATTCAATTCATGATTCAATTCATGATTTATTTCATGATTCCTGATTAGATTCATGATTCATGATTCATGAATCAATTCATGATTTATTTCATGATTCAATTCATGGTTCATGAATCTTGATTCAATTCATGATTTATTTCATGATTCATAGTTCGATTCATGATTCATGATTCATGATTCAATTCATGATTCAATTCATGATTTATTTCATGATTCATGATTCGATTCATTTTCATGATTCATGATTCAATTCATGATTTATGATTAAATTCATGATTCGATTCATTTTCATGATTCATGATTCAATTCATGATTCATGATTCATGATTCAAATTATGATTCATGATTCAATTCATGAATCATGATTTGATTCATGATTCATGTTTCAATTCATGATTCAATTCTTGATTCAATTTATAATTAAATTCATGATTCATGATTCAAATCATGATTCAATTCATGATTTATGATTCAATTCATGATTCAATTCATGATGCATGATTCATGATTCAATTCATGATTCATGATTCATGATTCAAATTATGATTCATGATTCAATTCATGAATCATGATTTGATTCATGATTCATGTTTCAATTCATGATTCAATTCTTGATTCAATTCATAATTAAATTCATGATTCATGATTCAATTCATGATTCATGATTTATGATTCAATGCATGATTCAATTCTTGATTCAATTCATAATTCAATTCATGATTCATGATTCGATTCATGATTCATGTTTGAATTCATGATTCAATTCATGATTCATTTCATGATTCATGATTCAATTCAAGATTCATGATTCAATTCTTGATTTATGATTCATGATTCATGATTCAATTCATGATTCATGATTCAATTCATGATTCATGATTCAATTCTTGATTTATGATTCATGATTCATGATTCAATTCATGATTCATGATTCAATTCATGATTCATTATTCAATTCATGATTCATGATTCGATTCATGATTCATGATTCAATTCTTGATTCATGATTCGATTCATGATTCATGATTACATTTATGGTTCATGAATCTTGATTCAATTCATGATTTATTTCATGATTCATGATTCGATTCATGATTTATGATTCATGATTCAATTCATGATTCAATTCATGATTTATTTCATAATTCCTGATTCGATACATGATTCATGATTCATGATTCAATTCATGATTCAATTCAGGATTTATGATTCAATTCATGATTCATGATTCATGATTCAATTCATGATTCATGATTCGATTTATGATTCATGATTCAATTCATGATGCATGATTCAATTCATGATTCATGATTCAAATTATGATTCATGATTCAATTCATGAATCATGATTTGATTCATGATTCATGTTTCAATTCATGATTCAATTCTTGATTCAATTCATAATTAAATTCATGATTCATGATTCAATTCATGATTCATGATTTATGATTCAATGCATGATTCAATTCTTGATTCAATTCATAATTCAATTCATGATTCATGATTCGATTCATGATTCATGTTTGAATTCATGATTCAATTCATGATTCATTTCATGATTCATGATTCAATTCAAGATTCATGATTCAATTCTTGATTTATGATTCATGATTCATGATTCAATTCATGATTCATGATTCAATTCATGATTCATGATTCAATTCTTGATTTATGATTCATGATTCTTGATTCAATTCATGATTCATGATTCAATTCATGATTCATTATTCAATTCATGATTCATGATTCGATTCATGATTCATGATTCAATTCTTGATTCATGATTCGATTCATGATTCATGATTACATTTATGGTTCATGAATCTTGATTCAATTCATGATTTATTTCATGATTCATGATTCGATTCATGATTTATGATTCATGATTCAATTCATGATTCAATTCATGATTTATTTCATAATTCCTGATTCGATACATGATTCATGATTCATGATTCAATTCATGATTCAATTCAGGATTTATGATTCAATTCATGATTCATGATTCATGATTCAATTCATGATTCATGATTCGATTTATGATTCATGATTCAATTCATGATGCATGATTCAATTCATGATTCATGATTCGATTTATGATTCATGATTCAATTCATGATGCATGATTCAATTCGTGATTCATCATTCAATTCATGATTCATGATTCATTTCATGATTCATTTCATGATTCATGATTCCTGATTCAATTCATGATTAATGATTCAATTCATGATTCATGATTCATGATTCAATTCATGATTCGATTCAAGATCATGATTCATGATTCAATTCATGATTCAATTCATGATTTATGATTCAATTCATGATTTATGATTCAATTCATGATTCATGATTTATGATTCATGATTCGATTTATAATTCAAGATTCAATTAATGATGCATGATTCATGCATGTCTGTCTGTGTGTGTGAGTGTGTGTCTATAGTAGGGAATTTAGACTGTGAGCTCCAATGTGGCAGGGACTGATGTGAATGAGTACTCTGTACAGCGCTGCGGAATTAGTGGCGCTATATAAATAAATGATGATGATGATGATTCAATTCATGATTCATGATTCATTTCATTAAGCATTTCATGATTCATTTCATGATTCATGATTTCTGATTCAATTCATGATTCAATTCATGATTCATGATTCATGATTCATGATTCAATTCATGATTTATGATTCATGATTCGATTCATGATTCATGATTCAATTCATGATTCATGATTCAATTCATGATTCGTGATTCATGATTCATGATTTAATTCATGATTCATGATTCGATTCATGATTCATGATTCATGATTCAATTCATGATTCATGCTTCATGATTCGATTTATGATTCATGATTCAATTCATGATTAATGATTCATGATTCGATTCATGATTCATGATTCAATTTAAGATTCATGATTCAGTTCATGATTCATTTCATGATTCAATTCATGATTCATGATTCAATTCATGAATCATGATTCGATTCATGATTCATGTTTCAATTCATAATTCAATTCTTGATTCAATTCATAATTAAATTCATGATTCATGATTCAAATCATGATTCATGATTCAATGCATGATTCAATTCTTGATTCAATTCATAATTCAATTCATGATTCATGATTCGATTCATGATTCATTTTTGAATTCATGATTCATGATTCAATTCATGAATCATGATTCGATTCATGATTCATGTTTCAATTCATAATTCAATTCTTGATTCAATTCATAATTAAATTCATGATTCATGATTCAAATCATGATTCATGATTCAATGCATGATTCAATTCTTGATTCAATTCATAATTCAATTCATGATTCATGATTCGATTCATGATTCATTTTTGAATTCATGATTCAATTCATGATTCATGATTCAATTCATGATTCATGATACAATTCTTGATTTATGATTCATGATTCATGATTCAATTCATGATTCATGATTCAATTCATGATTCATGATTCAATTCATGATTCATGATTCAATTCTTGATTTATGATTCATTTCATGATTCATGATTCAATTCATGATTCATGATTCATTTCATGAATCATGATTCATAATTTAATTCATGATTCATGATTCAATTCATACTTCAATTCATGATTAATGATTCAATGCATGATTCAATGCATGATTCAATTCTTGATTCATGATTCATGATTCAATGCATGATTCAATTCTTGATTCAATTCATAATTCAATTCATGATTCATGATTCGATTCATGATTCATGTTTGAATTCATGATTCAATTCATGATTCATTTCATGATTCATGAATAAATTTATGATTCATGATTCAATTCCTGATTTATAATTCATGATTCATGATTCAATTCATGATTCATGATTCAATCCATGATTCATGATTCATGATTCAATTCATGATTCATGATTCAATTCATGATTCATGATTCGTTTCATGATTCTTTTCATGATTCATCATTTAATTCATGATTCATGATTCAATTCATGATTAATGATTTAATTCATGATTCATGATTCATTTTATGATTCATGATTCATGATTCGATTCATGATTCATGATTCATGATTCGATTCATGATTCATGATTGAATTTATGATTCATGATTCATGATTCAATTCATGATTCGATTCATGATTCATGATTCGATATATGATTCATGATTAAATTCATGATTCATGATTTATGATACAATTCATGATTCATGATTCATGATTCAATTCATGATTCGATTCATGATTCATGATTCATTATTCAATTCATGATTTATGATTCGATTCATGATTCATGATTCAATTCTTGATTCATGATTCGATTCATGATTCATGATTACATTTATGGTTCATGAATCTTGATTCAATTCACGATTTATTTCATGATTCATGATTCGATTCATGATTCATGATTCAATTCATGATTCAATTCATGATTTATTTCATGATTCCTGATTCGATTCATGATTCATGATTCATGATTCAATTCATGATTTAATTCAGGATTTATGATTCAATTCATGATTCAATTCATGATTCATAATTCATGATTCAATTCATGATTCATGATTCATGATTCGATTTATGATTCATGATTCAATTCATGATGCATGATTCAATTTGTGATTCATGATTCAATTCATGATTCATGATTCATTTCATGATTCAATTCATGATTCATGATTCCTGATTCAATTCATGATTCATGATTCAATTCATGATTCATGATTCATGATTCAATTCATGATTCGATTCATGATTCATGATTCAATTTATGATTCATGATTCGTTTCATGAATCATTATTCAATTCTTGATTCATGATTCGATTTATGATTCATGATTAAATTCATGACTCATGATTTATGATTCAATTCATGATTCATGATTTATTTCATGATTCAATTCATGGTTCATGAATCTTGATTCAATTCATAATTCATGATTCATGATTCGATTCATGATTCATGATTCAATTCATGATTCATGATTCAATTCATGATTCGTGATTCATGATTCATGATTCAGTTCATGATTCATGATTCGATTCATGATTCATAATTCATGATTCAATTCATAATTCGTGATTCATGATTCGATTTATGATTCATGATTCATGATTCATGATTCAATTCATGATTCATGATTCAATTCATGATTCGTGATTCATGATTCATGATTCATTTCATGAATCATGATTCATTTCATGAATCATGATTCATGATTCAATTCATGATTCATGATTCAATTCACGAATCATGATTCGATTCATGATTCATGTTTCAATTCATACTTCAATTCATGATTCATGATTCAATTCATGATTCAATGCATGATTCAATTCTTGATTCATTATTCATGATTCAATGCATGATTCAATTCTTGATTCAATTCATAATTCAATTCATGATTCTTGATTCGATTCATGATTCATGTTTGAATTCATGATTCAATTCATGATTCATTTCATGATTCATGATTCAATGCATGATTCAATTCTTGATTCAATTCATAATTCAATTCATGATTCTTGATTCGATTCATGATTCATGTTTGAATTCATGATTCAATTCTTGATTTATAATTCATGATTCATGATTCAATTCATGATTCATGATTCAATCCATGATTCTTGATTCATGATTCAATTCATGATTCATGATTCAATTCATGATTCATGATTCGTTTCATGATTCTTTTCATGATTCATGATTTAATTCATGATTAATGATTTAATTCATGATTCATGATTCATTTTATGATTCATGATTCATGATTCAATTCATGATTCAATTCATCATTCATGATTCAATTCATGATTCGATTCATGATTCATGATTCAATTCATGATTCATGACTCATGATTCAATTCATGATTCATGATTCAATTCATGATTCATGATTCAATTCATCATTCATGATTCATGATTCAATACATGATTCATGATTCGATTCATGATTCATAATTCAATTCATGATTCATGATTCATGATTCAATTCATGATTCGATTCATGATTCATGATTCAATTCATGATTCAGGATTCATGATTCAATTCATTATTCATGATTCAATTCATGATTCATGATTCAATTCATGATTCATGATTCATAATTCGATTCATGATTCATGATTCGATTCATGATTCATGATTCGATTCATGATTCATGATTGAATTCATGATTAATGATTCATGATTCAATTCATGATTTGATTCATGATTCATGATTCGATATATGATTCATGATTAAATTCATGATTCATGATTTATGATACAATTCATGATTCATGATTCATGATTCAATTCATGATTCGATTCATGATTCATGATTCATTATTCAATTCATGATTCATGATTCGATTCATGATTCATGATTCAATTCTTGATTCATGATTCGATTCATGATTCATGATTCATGATTCAATTCATGATTCAATTCATGATTTATTTCATGATTCCTGATTCGATTCATGATTCATGATTCATGATTCAATTCATGATTTATTTCATGATTCAATTCATGGTTCATGAATCTTGATTCAATTCATGATTTATTTCATGATTCCTGATTCGATTCATGATTCATGATTCAATTCATGATTTATTTCATGATTCAATTCATGGTTCATGAATCTTGATTCAATTCATGATTTATTTCATGATTCATAATTCGATTCATGATTCATGATTCATGATTCAATTCATGATTCAATTCATGATTTATTTCATGATTCATGATTCGATTCATTTTCATGATTCATGATTCAATTCATGATTCAATTCATGATTTATGATTAAATTCATGATTCGATTCATTTTCATGATTCATGATTCAATTCATGATTCATGATTCATGATTCAAATTATGATTCATGATTCAATTCATGAATCATGATTTGATTCATGATTCATGTTTCAATTCATGATTCAATTCTTGATTCAATTCATAATTAAATTCATGATTCATGATTCAATTCATGATTCAATTCATGATTTATGATTCAATTCATGATTCAATTCATGATGCATGATTCATGATTCAATTCATGATTCATGATTCATGATTCAAATTATGATTCATGATTCAATTCATGAATCATGATTTGATTCATGATTCATGTTTCAATTCATGATTCAATTCTTGATTCAATTCATAATTAAATTCATGATTCATGATTCAATTCATGATTCATGATTTATGATTCAATGCATGATTCTATTCTTGATTCAATTCATAATTCAATTCGTGATTCATGATTCGATTCATGATTCATGTTTGAATTTATGATTGAATTCATGATTCATTTCATGATTCATGATTCAATTCAAGATTCATGATTCAATTCTTGATTTATGATTCATGATTCATGATTCAATTCATGATTCATGATTCAATTCATGACTCATGATTCAATTCTTGATTTATGATTCATGATTCATGATTCAATTCATGATTCATGATTCAATTCATGATTCATTATTCAATTCATGATTCATGATTCGATTCATGATTCATGATTCAATTCTTGATTCATGATTCGATTTATGATTCATGATTCAATTCATGATTCAATTCATGATTTATTTCATGATTCCTGATTCGATACATGATTCATGATTCATGATTCAATTCATGATTCAATTCAGGATTTATGATTCAATTCATGATTCATGATTCATGATTCAATTCATGATTCATGATTCATGATTCGATTTATGATTCATGATTCAATTCATGATGCATGATTCAATTCATGATTCATGATTCGATTTATGATTCATGATTCAATTCATGATGCATGATTCAATTCGTGATTCATGATTCAATTCATGATTCATGATTCATTTCATGATTCATTTCATGATTCATGATTCCTGATTCAATTCATGATTAATGATTCAATTCATGATTCATGATTCATGATTCAATTCGTGATTCGATTCATGATCATGATTCATGATTCAATTCATGATTCAATTCATGATTTATGATTCAATTCATGATTCATGATTTATGATTCATGATTCATGATTCAATTTATAATTCAAGATTCAATTAATGATGCATGATTCATGCATGTCTGTCGGTGTGTGTGAGTGTGTGTCTATAGTAGGGAATTTAGACTGTGAGCTCCAATGGGGCAGGGACTGATGTGAATGAGTTCTCTGTACAGCGCTGCGGAATTAGTGGCGCTATATAAATAAATGATGATGATGATGATTCAATTCGTGATTCATGATTCACTTCATGATGCATTTCATGATTCATTTCATGATTCATGATTTCTGATTCAATTCATGATTCATGATTCATGATTCATGATTCAATTCATGATTTATGATTCATGATTCGATTCATGATTCATGATTCAATTCATGATTCATGATTCAATTCATGATTCGTGATTCATCATTCATGATTCAATTCATGATTCATGATTCGATTCATGATTCATGATTCATGATTCAATTCATGATTTATGATTCATGATTCGATTCATGATTCATGATTCGATTCATGATTCATGATTGAATTCATGATTAATGATTCATGATTCAATTCATGATTTGATTCATGATTCATGATTCGATATATGATTCATGATTAAATTCATGATTCATGATTTATGATACAATTCATGATTCATGATTCATGATTCAATTCATGATTCGATTCATGATTCATGATTCATTATTCAATTCATGATTCATGATTCGATTCATGATTCATGATTCAATTCTTGATTCATGATTCGATTCATGATTCATGATTCATGATTCAATTCATGATTCAATTCATGATTTATTTCATGATTCCTGATTCGATTCATGATTCATGATTCAATTCATGATTTATTTCATGATTCAATTCATGGTTCATGAATCTTGATTCAATTCATGATTTATTTCATGATTCCTGATTCGATTCATGATTCATGATTCAATTCATGATTTATTTCATGATTCAATTCATGGTTCATGAATCTTGATTCAATTCATGATTTATTTCATGATTCATAATTCGATTCATGATTCATGATTCATGATTCAATTCATGATTCAATTCATGATTTATTTCATGATTCATGATTCGATTCATTTTCATGATTCATGATTCAATTCATGATTCAATTCATGATTTATGATTAAATTCATGATTCGATTCATTTTCATGATTCATGATTCAATTCATGATTCATGATTCATGATTCAAATTATGATTCATGATTCAATTCATGAATCATGATTTGATTCATGATTCATGTTTCAATTCATGATTCAATTCTTGATTCAATTCATAATTAAATTCATGATTCATGATTCAATTCATGATTCAATTCATGATTTATGATTCAATTCATGATTCAATTCATGATGCATGATTCATGATTCAATTCATGATTCATGATTCATGATTCAAATTATGATTCATGATTCAATTCATGAATCATGATTTGATTCATGATTCATGTTTCAATTCATGATTCAATTCTTGATTCTAATCATAATTAAATTCATGATTCATGATTCAATTCATGATTCATGATTTATGATTCAATGCATGATTCAATTCTTGATTCAATTCATAATTCAATTCGTGATTCATGATTCGATTCATGATTCATGTTTGAATTTATGATTGAATTCATGATTCATTTCATGATTCATGATTCAATTCAAGATTCATGATTCAATTCTTGATTTATGATTCATGATTCATGATTCAATTCATGATTCATGATTCAATTCATGACTCATGATTCAATTCTTGATTTATGATTCATGATTCATGATTCAATTCATGATTCATGATTCAATTCATGATTCATTATTAAATTCATGATTCATGATTCGATTCATGATTCATGATTCAATTCTTGATTCATGATTCGATTTATGATTCATGATTCAATTCATGATTCAATTCATGATTTATTTCATGATTCCTGATTCGATACATGATTCATGATTCATGATTCAATTCATGATTCAATTCAGGATTTATGATTCAATTCATGATTCATGATTCATGATTCAATTCATGATTCATGATTCATGATTCGATTTATGATTCATGATTCAATTCATGATGCATGATTCAATTCATGATTCATGATTCGATTTATGATTCATGATTCAATTCATGATGCATGATTCAATTCGTGATTCATGATTCAATTCATGATTCATGATTCATTTCATGATTCATTTCATGATTCATGATTCCTGATTCAATTCATGATTAATGATTCAATTCATGATTCATGATTCATGATTCAATTCGTGATTCGATTCATGATCATGATTCATGATTCAATTCATGATTCAATTCATGATTTATGATTCAATTCATGATTCATGATTTATGATTCATGATTCATGATTCAATTTATAATTCAAGATTCAATTAATGATGCATGATTCATGCATGTCTGTCGGTGTGTGTGAGTGTGTGTCTATAGTAGGGAATTTAGACTGTGAGCTCCAATGGGGCAGGGACTGATGTGAATGAGTTCTCTGTACAGCGCTGCGGAATTAGTGGCGCTATATAAATAAATGATGATGATGATGATTCAATTCGTGATTCATGATTCATTTCATGATGCATTTCATGATTCATTTCATGATTCATGATTTCTGATTCAATTCATGATTCATGATTCATGATTCATGATTCAATTCATGATTTATGATTCATGATTCGATTCATGATTCATGATTCAATTCATGATTCATGATTCAATTCATGATTCGTGATTCATCATTCATGATTCAATTCATGATTCATGATTCGATTCATGATTCATGATTCATGATTCAATTCATGATTCATGATTCATGATTCGATTTATGATTCATGATTCAATTCATGATTAATGATTCATGATTCGATTCATGATTCATGATTCAATTTATGAATTATGATTCATTTCATGATTCATTTCATGATTCATGATTCAATTTAAGATTCATGATTCAGTTCATGATTCATTTCATGATTCATTTCATGATTCATGATTCCTGATTCAATTCATGATTCATGATTCAATTCATGATTCATGATTCATGATTCAATTCAGGATTTATGATTCAACTCATGATTCATGATTCATGATTCAATTCATGATTCATGATTCATGATTCGATTTATGATTCATGATTCAATTCATGATGCATGATTCAATTCATGATTCATGATTCGATTTATGATTCATGATTCAATTCATGATGCATGATTCAATTCGTGATTCATGATTCAATTCATGATTCATGATTCATTTCATGATTCATTTCATGATTCATGATTCCTGATTCAATTCATGATTCATGATTCAATTCATGATTCATGATTCAATTCATGATTCATGATTCAATTCATGATTCGATTCATGATCATGATTCATGATTCAATTCATGATTCAATTCATGATTTATGATTCAATTCATGATTCATGATTTATGATTCATGATTCATGATTCGATTTATAATTCAAGATTCAATTAATGATGCATGATTCAATTCGTGATTCATGATTCATTTCATGATGCATTTCATGATTCATTTCATGATTCATGATTTCTGATTCAATTCATGATTCAATTCATGATTCATGATTCATGATTCATGATTCAATTCATGATTTATGATTCATGATTCGATTCATGATTCATGATTCAATTCATGATTCATGATTCAATTCATGATTCGTGATTCATGATTCATGATTCAATTCATGATTCATGATTCGATTCATGATTCATGATTCATGATTCAATTCATGATTCATGATTCATGATTCGATTTATGATTCATGATTCAATTCATGATTCATGATTCATGATTCGATTCATGATTCATGATTCAATTCATGATTCATGATTCATTTCATGATTCATTTCATGATTCATGATTCAATTTAAGATTCATGATTCAGTTCATGATTCATTTCATGATTCATTTCATGATTCATGATTCCTGATTCAATTCATGATTCATGATTCAATTCATGATTCATGATTCATTTCATGATTCATGATTCATAATTTAATTCATGATTTAATTCATGATTCAACTTATGATTTATAATTCATGATTCAATTCATGATTCAATTCATGATGCATGATTCATGATTCAATTCATGATTCATGATTCATGATTCAATTCATGATTCATGATTCAATTCATGAATCATGATTCGATTCATGATTCATGCTTCAATTCATGATTCAATTCTTGATTCAATTCATAATTAAATTCATGATTCATGATTCAATTCATGATTCATGATTTATGATTCAATGCATGATTCATGATTCAATGCATGATTCAATTCTTGATTCAATTCATAATTCAATTTATGATTCATGATTCGATTCATGATTCATTTTTGAATTCATGATTCAATTCATGATTCATGATTCAATTCATGATTCATGATACAATTCTTGATTTATGATTCATGATTCATGATTCAATTCATGATTCATGATTCAATTCATGATTCATGATTCAATTCATGATTCATGATTCAATTCTTGATTTATGATTCATTTCATGATTCATGTTTTAATTCATGATTCAATTCATGATTCAATTTATGATTCATAATTCATGATTCAATTCATGATTCATGATTCAATTCATGATTCAATTTATGATTCATAATTCATGATTCAATTCATGATTCAATTCATGATTCATAATTCATGATTCATGATTCATGATTCAATTTATGATTCATGATTCATGATTCATGATTCAATTCATGACTCATGATTCAATTCATGATTCAATTCATGATTCATGATTCAATTCATGATTCATGATTCGATTCATGATTCATGATTCATGATTCAATTCATGATTCATGATTCAATTCATGATTCATGATTCATTTCATGATTCATTTCATGATTCATGATTTAATTTATGATTCATGATTCATGATTCAATTCATGATTAATGATTCAATTCATGATTCATGATTCATTTTATGATTCATGATTCATGATTCAATTCATGATTCGATTCATGATTCATGATTCATGATTCAATTCATGATTCATGATTCAATTCATGATTCATGATTCATGATTCGATTCATGATTCATGATTCATGATTCGAATCATGATTCATAATTCAATTCATGATTCATGATTCATGATTCAATTCATGATTCGATTCATGATTTATGATTCATGATTCGATATATGATTCATGATTAAATTCATGATTCATGATTTATGATTTAATTCATGATTTATGATTTATGATTCAATTCATGATTCATGATTCAATTCATGATTTATGATTCATTTCATGATTCATGTTTTAATTCATGATTCAATTCATGATTCAATTTATGATTCATAATTCATGATTCAATTCATAATTCAATTCATTATTCATGATTCATGATTCGAATCATGATTCATGATTCAATTCATGATTCATGATTCATGATTCAATGCATGATTCAATTCTTGATTCAATTCATAATTCAATTCATGATTCATGATTCGATTCATGATTTATGTTTGAATTAATGATTCAATTCTTGATTCATTACATGATTCAATTCATGATTCATTACATGATTCATGATTCATGATTTAATTCTTGATTTATGATTCATGATTCAATTCCTGATTCATGATTCAATTCATGATTCATGATTCGATTAATGATTCATTTCATGAATTATGATTTAATTTATGATTCATGATTCATGATTCAATTCATGATTAATGATTCAATTCATGATTCATGATTCATTTTATGATTCATGATTCATATTTCAATTCATGATTCATGAATCAATTCATGATTCGATTCATGATTCATGATTCAATTCATGATTCATGACTAATGATTCAATTCATGATTCATGATTCAATTCATGATTCTTGATTCAATTCATGATTTATGATTCATGATTCAATTCATGAATCATTATTCATGATTCAATTCATGATTCATGATTCAATTCATGATTCATGATTCATGATTCAATTCATGAATCATTATTTATGATTCAATTCATGATTCATGTTTCAATTCATGATTCGATTCATGATTCATGATTCATGATTCAATTCATGAATCATGATTCAATTCATGATTCGTGATTCAATTCATGATTCATGATTCATGATTCGATTCATGATTCATTATTCATGATTCGAATCATTATTCATGATTCAATTCATGATTCATGATTCAATTCATGATTCGATTCATGATTTATGATTCATGATTCGATATATGATTCATGATTAAATTCATGATTCATGATTTATGATTCAATTCATTATTCATGATTTATGATTCAATTCATGATTCATGATTCAATTCATGATTTGATTCATGATTCATGATTCATGATTCAATTCATGATTCATGATTCGATTCATTATTCATGATTCAATTCTTGATTCATGATTCGATTCATGATTCATGATTAAATTTATGATTTATGATTTATGATTCAATTCATGATTTATGATTTATTTCATGATTCAATTCTTGGTTCATGAATCTTGATTCAATTCATGATTTATTACATGATTCATGATTCAATTCATGATTCATGATTCGATTCATTATTCATGATTCAATTCTTGATTCATGATTCGATTCATGATTCATGATTAAATTTATGATTTATGATTTATGATTCAATTCATGATTTATGATTTATTTCATGATTCAATTCTTGGTTCATGAATCTTGATTCAATTCATGATTTATTACATGATTCATGATTCGATTCATGATTCATGATTCAATTCATGATGCATGATTCAATTCAGGATTTATGATTCAATTCATGATTCATGATTCAATTCATGATTCATGATTCATGATTCGATTTATGATTCATTATTCAATTCATGATGCATGATTCAATTCGTGATTCATGATTCAATTCATGATTCATGATTCATTTCATGATTCATTTCATGATTCATTTCATGATTCATTTCATGATTCCTGATTCAATTCATGATTCCTGATTCAATTCATGATTCATGATTCATTTCATGATTCATGATTCAATTCATGATTCGATTCATGATTTATGATTCAATACATGATTCATGATTCATGATTTAATTCATGATTCATGATTCATGATTCATGATTCGATTCGTGATTCATGATTCAATTCATGATTCATGATTCATTTCATGATTCATTTCATGATTCATGATTCCTGATTCAATTCATGATTCATGATTCAATTCATGATTCATGATTCATTTCATGATTCATGATTAAATTCATGATTCAATTCATGATTCAATTTATGATTCATAATTCATGATTCAATTCATGAGTCAATTCATGATTCATGATTCATGATTCAATTCATGATTCATGATTCATGATTCGATTCATGATTAATGATTCAATTCATGATTCATGATTCATTTTATGATTCATGATTCATGATTCAATTCATGATTCATGATTCAATTCATGATTCGATTCATGATTCATGATTCAATTCATGATTCATGACTCATGATTCAATTCATGATTCATGATTCAATTCATGATTCATGATTCAATTCATGATTTATGATTCATGATTCAATTCATGAATCATTATTCATGATTCAATTCATGATTCATGATTTAATTCATGATTCATGATTCATGATTCAATTCATGAATCATTATTTATGATTCAATTCATGATTCATGTTTCAATTCATGATTCGATTCATGAATCATTATTTATGATTCAATTCATGATTCATGTTTCAATTCATGATTCGATTCATGATTCATGATTCATGATTCAATTCATGATTCATGATTCAATTCATGATTCATGATTCAATTCATGATTCATGATTCATGATTCGATTCATAATTCATTATTCATGATTCGAATCATGATTCATGATTCAATTCATGATTCATGATTCATGATTCAATTCATGATTCGATTCATGATTTATGATTCATGATTCGATATATGATTCATGATTAAATTCATGATTCATGATTTATGATTCAAGTCATTATTCATGATTTATGATTCAATTCATGATTCATGATTCAATTCATGATTTGATTCATGATTCATGATTCAATTCATGATTCATGATTCGATTCATGATTCATGATTCAATTCTTGATTCATGATTCGAGATTAAATTTATGATTCATGATTTATGATTCAATTCATGATTTATGATTTATTTCATGATTCAATTCATGGTTCATGAATCTTAATTCAATTCATGATTTATTAAATGATTCATGATTCGATTCATGATTCATGATTCAATTCATGATTCAATTCAGGATTTATGATTCAATTCATGATTCATGATTCAATTCATGATTCATGATTCATGATTCGATTTATGATTCATTATTCAATTCATGATGCATGATTCAATTCGTGATTCATGATTCAATTCATGATTCAATTCATGATTCAATTTATGATTCATAATTCATGATTCATAATTCATGATTCAATTCATGAGTCAATTCATGATTCATGATTCATGATTTAATTCATGATTCATGATTCATGATTCGATTCATGATTCATAATTCAATTCATGATTCATGATTCAATTCATGATTCGTGATTCATGATTCATGATTCAGTTCATGATTCATGATTCGATTCATGATTCATGATTCATTTTATGATTCATGATTCATGATTCAATTCATGATTCATGATTCAATTCATGATTCGATTCATGATTCATGATTCAATTCATGATTCATGACTCATGATTCAATTCATGATTCATGATTCAATTCATGATTCATGATTCAATTCATGATTCATGATTCAATTCATGATTCATGATTCATGATTCGATTCATGATTCATGATTCGATTCATGATTCATGATTCAATTCATGATTTATGATTCATGATTCAATTCATGATTCGATTCATGATTTATGATTCATGATTCGATATATGATTCATGATTAAATTCATGATTCATGATTTATGATTCAATTCATGATTCATGATTTATGATTCAATTCATGATTCATGATTCAATTCATGATTTGATTCATGATTCATGATTCAATTCATGATTCATGATTCGATTCATGATTCATGATTCAATTCTTTATTCATGATTCGATTCATGATTCATGATTAAATTTATGATTCATGATTTATGATTCAATTCATGATTTATGATTTATTTCATGATTCAATTCATGGTTCATGAATCTTGATTCAATTCATGATTTATCACATGATTCATGATTCGATTCATGATTCATGATTCAGTTCATGATTCATGATTCGATTCATGATTCATGATTCAATTCATGATTCGATTCATGATTCATGATTCAATTCATGATTCATGATTCAATTCATGATTCGATTCATGATTCATGATTCAATTCATGATTTATGACTCATGATTCAATTCATGATTCATGATTCAATTCATGATTCATGATTCAATTCATGATTCATGATTCAATTCATGATTCATGATTCATGATTCGATTCATGATTCATGATTCGATTCATGATTCATGATTCAATTCATGATTCATGATTCAATTCATGATTCGATTCATGATTTATGATTCATGATTCGATATATGATTCATGATTAAATTCATGATTCATGATTTATGATTCAATTCATGATTCATGATTTATGATTCAATTCATGATTCATGATTCAATTCATGATTTGATTCATGATTCATGATTCAATTCATGATTCATGATTCGATTCATGATTCATGATTCAATTCTTGATTCATGATTCGATTCATGATTCATGATTAAATTTATGATTCATGATTTATGATTCAATTCATGATTTATGATTTATTTCATGATTCAATTCATGGTTCATGAATCTTGATTCAATTCATGATTTATTACATGATTCATGATTCGATTCATGATTCATGATTCAATTCATGATTCAATTCAGGATTTATTATTCAATTCATGATTCAATTCATGATTCATGATTCATGATTCGATTTATGATTCATTATTCAATTTATGATGCATGATTCAATTCGTGATTCATGATTCAATTCATGATTCATGATTCATTTCATGATTCATTTCATGATTCATGATTCCTGATTCAATTCATGATTCCTGATTCAATTCATGATTCATGATTCATGTCATGATTCATGATTTAATTCATGATTCATGATTCATGATTCATGATTCGATTTATAATTCATGATTCAATTCCTGATGCATGATTGAATTCGTGATTCATGATTCAATTCATGATTCATGATTCATTTCATGATTCATTTCATGATTCATGATTCCTGATTCAATTCATGATTCATGATTCAATTCATGATTCATGATTCATTTCATGATTCATGATTCAATTCATGATTCAATTCATGATTCAATTTATGATTCATAATTCATGATTCAATTCATGATTCATGATTCATGATTCGATTCATGATTCATAATTCAATTCATGATTCATGATTCAATTCATGATTCGTGATTCATGATTCATGATTCAGTTCATGATTCATGATTCGATTCATGATTCATAATTCATGATTCAATTCATGATTAATGATTCAATTCATGATTCATTTCATGATTTATGATTCAATTCATGATTCATTTCATGAATCATGATTCATGATTCAATTCATGATTCATGATTCAATTCATGAATCATGATTCGATTCATGATTCATGTTTCAATTCATGATTCCTGATTCAATTCATGATTCCTGATTCAATTCATGATTCATGATTCATTTCATGATTCATGATTCAATTCATGATTCGATTCATGATTTATGATTCAATACATGATTCATGATTCATGATTTAATTCATGATTCATGATTCATGATTCATGATTCGATTTATAATTCATGATTCAATTCCTGATGCATGATTGAATTCGTGATTCATGATTCAATTCATGATTCATGATTCATTTCATGATTCATTTCATGATTCATGATTCCTGATTCAATTCATGATTCATGATTCAATTCATAATTCATGATTCATTTCATGATTCATGATTCAATTCATGATTCAATTCATGATTCAATTTATGATTCATAATTCATGATTCGATTCATGATTCATAATTCAATTCATGATTCATGATTCAATTCATGATTCGTGATTCATGATTCATGATTCAGTTCATGATTCATGATTCGATTCATGATTCATAATTCATGATTCAATTCATGATTAATGATTCAATTCATGATTCATTTCATGATTCATGATTCAATTCATGATTCATTTCATGAATCATGATTCATGATTCAATTCATGATTCATGATTCAATTCATGAATCATGATTCGATTCATGATTCATGTTTCAATTCATACTTCAATTCATGATTCATGATTCAATTCATGATTCAATGCATGATTCAATTCTTGATTCATGATTCATGATTCAATTTATGATTCATGATTCAATTATTGATTTATAATTCATGATTCATGATTCAATACATGATTCATGATTCAATCCATGATTCATGATTCAGGTTTCAATTCATGATTCATGATTCGATTTATGATTCATTATTCAATTCATGATGCATGATTGAATTCGTGATTCATGATTCAATTCATGATTCATGATTCATTGCATGATTCATTTCATGATTCATGATTCCTGATTCAATTCATGATTCCTGATTCAATTCATGATTCATGATTCATTTCATGATTCATGATTCAATTCATGATTCGATTCATGATTTATGATTCAATACATGATTCATGATTCATGATTTAATTTATGATTCATGATTCATGATTCATGATTCAATTTATAATTCATGATTCAATTCCTGATGCATGATTGAATTCGTGATTCATGATTCAATTCATGATTCATGATTCATTTCATGATTCATTTCATGATTCATGATTCCTGATTCAATTCATGATTCATGATTCAATTCATGATTCATGATTCATTTCATGATTCATGATTCATTTCATGATTCATGATTCAATTCATGATTCAATTTATGATTCATAATTCATGATTCAATTCATGATTCATGATTCGATTCATGATTCATAATTCAATTCATGATTCATGATTCAATTCATGATTCGTGATTCATGATTCATGATTCAGTTCATGATTCATGATTCGATTCATGATTCATAATTCATGATTCAATTCATGATTCATGATTCGATTTATGATTCATGATTCAATTCATGATTAATGATTCAATTCATGATTCATTTCATGATTCATGATTCAATTCATGATTCATGATTCATTTCATGAATCATGATTCGATTCATGATTCATGTTTCAATTTATACTTTAATTCATGATTCATGATTCAATTCATGATTCAATGCATGATTCAATTCTTGATTCAATTTATAATTCAATTCATGATTCATGATTCGATTCACGATTCATGTTTGAATTCATGATTCAATTCATGATTCATTTCATGATTCATGATTCAATTTATGATTCATGATTCAATTATTGATTTATAATTCATGATTCATGATTCAATTCATGATTCAAGATTCAATCCATGATTCATGATTCAGGATTCAATTCATGATTCATGATTCAATTCATGATTCATGATTCGTTTCATGATTCTTTTCATGATTCATGATTTAATTCATGATTCATGATTCATGATTCAATTCATGATTAATGATTTAATTCATGATTCATGATTCATTTTATGATTCATGATTCATGATTCGAATTATGATTCATAATTCAATTCATGATTTATGATTCATGATTCAATTCATGAATCATTATTTATGATTCAATTCATGATTCATGTTTCAATTCATGATTCGATTCATGATTCATGATTCAATTCATGAATCATGATTCAATTTATGATTCATGATTCAATTCATGATTCATGATTCATGATTCGATTCATGATTCATGATTCAATTCATGATTCATGATTCATGATTCAATTCATGATTCGATTCATGATTTATGATTCATGATTCGATATATGATTCATGATTAAATTCATGATTCATGATTTATGATTCAATTCATTATTCATGATTTATGATTCGATTCATGATTCATGATTCAATTCTTGATTCATGATTCGATTCATGATTCATGATTAAATTTATGATTCATGATTTATGATTCAATTCATGATTTATGATTTATTTCATGATTCAATTCATGGTTCATGAATCTTGATTCAATTCATGATTTATTACATGATTCATGATTCGATTCATGATTCATGATTCAATTCATGATTCATGATTCATGATTCGATTTATGATTCATTATTCAATTCACGATGCATGATTCAATTCGTGATTCTTGATTCTATTCATGATTCATGATTCATTTCATGATTCATTTCATGATTCATGATTCCTGATTCAATTCATGATTCCTGATTCAATTCATGATTCATGATTCATTTCATGATTCATGATTCAATTAATGATTCGATTCATGATTTATGATTCAATACATGATTCATGATTTATTTCATGATTCATGATTCATGATTCATGATTCGATTTATAATTCATGATTCAATTCCTGATGCATGATTGAATTCGTGATTCATGATTCAATTCATGATTCATTATTCATTTCATGATTCATTTCATGATTCATGATTCCTGATTCAATTCATGATTCATGATTCAATTCATGATTCATGATTCATTTCATGATTCATGATTCAATTCATGATTCAATTCATGATTTAATTTATGATTCATAATTCATGATTCAATTCATGAGTCAATTCATGATTCATGATTCATGATTCAATTCATGATTCGTGATTCATGATTCATGATTCAGTTCATGATTCATGATTCGATTCATGATTCATGATTCATTTTATGATTCATGATTCATAATTCAATTCATGATTCATGATTCAATTCATGATTCGATTCATGATTCATGATTCAATTCATGATTCATGACTCATGATTCAATTCATGATTCATGATTCAATTCATGATTCATGATTCAATTCATGATTCATGATTCATGATTCGATTCATGATTCATGATTCATGATTCGAATCATGATTCATGATTCAATTCATGATTCGATTCATGATTTATGATTCATGATTCGATATATGATTCATGATTAAATTCATGATTTATGATTTATGATTCAATTCATGATTCATGATTTATGATTCAATTCATGATTCATGATTCAATTCATGATTTGATTCATGATTCATGATTCAATTCATGATTCATGATTCGATTCATGATTCATGATTCAATTCTTGATTCATGATTCGATTCATGATTCATGATTAAATTTATGATTCATGATTTATGATTCAATTCATGATTTATGATTTATTTCATGATACAATTCATGGTTCATGAATCTTGATTCAATTCATGATTTATTACATGATTCATGATTCGATTCATGATTCATGATTCAATTCATGATTCAATTCAGGATTTATGATTCAATTAATGATTCATGATTCAATTCATGATTCATGATTCATGATTCGATTTATGATTCATTATTCAATTCATGATGCATGATTCAATTCGTGATTCATGATTCAATTCATGATTCATGATTCATTTCATGATTCATTTCATGATTCATGATTCCTGATTCAATTCATGATTCCTGATTCAATTCATGATTCATGATTCATTTCATGATTTATGATTCAATTCATGATTCGATTCATGATTTATGATTCAATACATGATTCATGATTCATGATTCAATTCATGATTCAATTCATGATTCAATTTATGATTCATAATTCATGATTCAATTCATGATTTATGATTCATGATTCGATTCATGATTCATATTTCAATTCATGATTCATGATTCAATTCATGATTCGTGATTCATGATTCATGGTTCAGTTCATGATTCATGATTCGATTCATGATTCATAATTCATGATTCAATTCATGATTCATGATTCATGATTCGATTTATGATTCATGATTCATGATTCAATTCATGATTTATGATTCATGATTCATGATTCGATTCATGATTCATATTTCAATTCATGATTCATGATTCAATTCATGATTCGTGATTCATGATTCATGATTCAGTTCATGATTCATGATTCGATTCATGATTCATAATTCATGATTCAATTCTTGATTCATGATTCATGATTCAATGCATGATTCAATTCTTGATTCAATTCATAATTCAATTCATGATTCATTTCATGATTCATGATTCAATTTATGATTCATGATTCAATTATTGATTTATAATTCATGATTCATGATTCAATTCATGATTCATGATTCAATCCATGATTCATGATTCAGGATTCAATCCATGATTCATGATTCAGGATTCAATTCATGATTCATGATTCAATTCATGATTCATGATTCGTTTCATGATTCTTTTCATGATTCATGATTTAATTCATGATTCATGATTTATGATTCAATTCATGATTAATGATTTAATTCATGATTCATGATTCATTTTATGATTCATGATTTAATTCATGATTCAATTCATGATTCATGATTCGATTCATGATTCATAATTCAATTCATGATTTATGATTCATGATTCAATTCATGAATCATTATTTATGATTCAATTCATGATTCATGTTTCAATTCATGATTCGATTCATGATTCATGATTCAATTCATGAATCATGATTCAATTCATGATTCATGATTCAATTCATGATTCATGATTCGATTCATGATTCATTATTCATGATTCGAATCATGATTCATGATTCAATTCATGATTCATGATTCATGATTCAATTCATGATTCGATTCATGATTTATGATTCATGATTCGATATATGATTCATGATTAAATTCATGATTCATGATTTATGATTCAATTCATTATTCATGATTTATGATTCAATTCATGATTCATGATTCAATTCATGATTTGATTCATGATTTATGATTCATGATTCGATATATGATTCATGATTAAATTCATGATTTATGATTTATGATTCAATTCATGATTCATGATTTATGATTCAATTCATGATTCATGATACAATTCATGATTTGATTCATGATTCATGATTCAATTCATGATTCATGATTCGATTCATGATTCATGATTCAATTCTTGTTTCATGATTCGATTCATGATTCATGATTAAATTTATGATTCATGATTTATGATTCAATTCATGATTTATGATTTATTTCATGATTCAATTCATGGTTCATGAATCTTGATTCAATTCATGATTTATTACATGAGTCATGATTCGATTCATGATTCATGATTCAATTCATGATTCAATTCAGGATTTATGATTCAATTCATGATTCATGATTCAATTCATGATTCATGATTTATGATTCGATTTATGATTCATTATTCAATTCATGATTCATGATTCAATTCATGATTTGATTCATGATTCATGATTCATGATTCAATTCATGATTTATGATTCGATTCATGATTCATGATTCAATTCTTGATTCATGATTCGATTCATGATTTATGATTAAATTTATGATTCATGATTTATGATTCAATTCATGATTTATGATTTATTTCATGATTCAATTCATGGTTCATGAATCTTGATTCATCTCATGATTTATTACATGATTCATGATTCGATTCATGATTCATGATTCAATTCATGATTCATGATTCATGATTCGATTTATGATTCATTATTCAATTCATGATGCATGATTCAATTCGTGATTCATGATTCAATTCATGATTCATGATTCATTTCATGATTCATTTCATGATTCATTTCATGATTCATGATTCCTGATTCAATTCATGATTCCTGATTCAATTCATGATTCATGATTCATTTCATGATTCATGATTCAATTCATGATTCGATTCATGATTTATGATTCAATACATGATTCATGATTCATGATTTAATTCATGATTCATGATTCATGATTCATGATTCGATTTATAATTCATGATTCAATTCCTGATGCATGATTGAATTTGTGATTCATGATTCAATTCATGATTCATTATTCATTGCATGATTCATTTCATGATTCATGATTCCTGATTCAATTCATGATTCATGATTCAATTCATGATTTATGATTCATTTCATGATTCATGATTCAATTCATGATTCAATTCATGATTCAATTTATGATTCATAATTCATGATTCAATTCATGAGTCAATTCATGATTCATGATTCATGATTCAATTCATGATTCATGATTCATGATTCGATTCATGATTCATAATTCAATTCATGATTCATGATTCAATTCATGATTCGTGATTCATGATTCATGATTCAGTTCATGATTCATGATTCGAATCATGATTCATGATTCATTTTATGATTCATGATTCATAATTCAATTCATGATTCATGATTCAATTCATGATTCGATTCATGATTCATGATTCAATTCATGATTCATGACTCATGATTCAATTCATGATTCATGATTCAATTCATGATTCATGATTCAATTCATGATTCATGATTCATGATTCGATTCATGATTCATGATTCATGATTCGAATCATGATTCATGATTCAATTCATGATTCGATTCATGATTTATGATTCATGATTCGATATATGATTCATGATTAAATTCATGATTTATGATTTATGATTCAATTCATGATTCATGATTTATGATTCAATTCATGATTCATGATTCAATTCATGATTTGATTCATGAGTCATGATTCAATTCATGATTCATGATTCGATTCATGATTCATGATTCAATTCTTGATTCATGATTCGATTCATGATTCATGATTAAATTTATGATTCATGATTTATGATTCAATTCATGATTTATGATTTATTTCATGATTCAATTCATGGTTCATGAATCTTGATTCAATTCATGATTTATTACATGATTCATGATTCGATTCATGATTCATGATTCAATTCATGATTCAATTCAGGATTTATGATTCAATTCATGATTCATGATTCAATTCATGATTCATGATTCATGATTCGATTTATGATTCATTATTCAATTCATGATGCATGATTCAATTCGTGATTCATGATTCAATTCATGATTCATGATTCATTTCATGATTCATTTCATGATTCATGATTCCTGATTCAATTCATGATTCCTGATTCAATTCATGATTCATGATTGATTTCACGATTCATGATTCAATTCATGATTTGATTCATGATTTATGATTCAATACATGATTCATGATTCATGATTCAATTCATGATTCAATTCATGATTCAATTTATGATTCATAATTCATGATTCAATTCATGATTTATGATTCATGATTCGATTCATGATTCATATTTTAATTCATGATTCATGATTCAATTCATGATTCGTGATTCATGATTCATGATTCATGATTCAATTCATGATTCGTGATTCATGATTCATGATTCAGTTCATGATTCATGATTCGATTCATGATTCATAATTCATGATTCAATTCATGATTCATGATTCATGATTCGATTTATGATTCATGATTCATGATTCAATTCATGATTAATGATTCAATTCATGATTCATTTCATGATTCATGATTCAATTCATGATTCATGATTCAATTCATGATTCATGATTCAATTCATGAATCATGATTCGATTCATGATTCATGTTTCAATTCATACTTCAATTCATAATTAATGATTCAATTCATGATTCAATGCATGATTCAATTCTTGATTCATGATTCATGATTCAATGCATGATTCAATTCTTGATTCAATTCATAATTCAATTCATGATTCATGATTCGATTCATGATTCATGTTTGAATTCATGATTCAATTCATGATTCATTTCATGATTCATGATTCAATTTATGATTCATGATTCAATTATTGATTTATAATTCATGATTCATGATTCAATTCATGATTCATGATTCAATCCATGATTCATGATTCAGGATTCAATTCATGATTCATGATTCAATTCAGGATTTATGATTTAATTCATGATTCATGATTCAATTCATGATTCATGATTCATGATTCGATTTATGATTCATTATTCAATTCATGATGCATGATTGAATTCGTGATTCATGATTCAATTCATGATTCATGATTCATTTCATGATTCATTTCATGATTCATGATTCCTGATTCAATTCATGATTCCTGATTCAATTCATGATTCATGATTCATTTCATGATTCATGATTCAATTCATGATTCGATTCATGATTTATGATTCAATACATGATTCATGATTCATGATTTAATTCATGATTCATGATTTATGATTCATGATTCAATTTATAATTCATGATTCAATTCCTGATGCATGATTGAATTCGTGATTCATGATTCAATTCATGATTCATGATTCATTTCATGATTCATTTCATGATTCATGATTCCTGATTCAATTCATGATTCATGATTCAATTCATGATTCATGATTCATTTCATGATTCATGATTCAATTCATGATTCAATTCATGATTCAATTTATGATTCATAATTCATGATTCAATTCATGATTCATGATTCATGATTCGATTCATGATTCATAATTCAATTCATGATTCATGATTCAATTCATGATTCGTGATTCATGATTTATGATTCAATTCATGATTTATGATTTATTTCATGATTCAATTCATGGTTCATGAATCTTAATTCAATTCATGATTTATTAAATGATTCATGATTCGATTCATGATTCATAATTCAATTCATGATTCAATTCAGGATTTATGATTCAATTCATGATTCATGATTCAATTCATGATTCATGATTCATGATTCGATTTATGATTCATTATTCAATTCATGATGCATGATTCAATTCGTGATTCATGATTCAATTCATGATTCAATTCATGATTCAATTTATGATTCATAATTCATGATTCAATTCATGAGTCAATTCATGATTCATGATTCATGATTCAATTCATGATTCATGAGTCATGATTCGATTCATGATTCATAATTCAATTCATGATTCATGATTCAATTCATGATTCGTGATTCATGATTCATGATTCAGTTCATGATTCATGATTCGATTCATGATTCATGATTCATTTTATGATTCATGATTCATGATTCAATTCATGATTCATGATTCAATTCATGATTCGATTCATGATTCATGATTCAATTCATGATTCATGACTCATGATTCAATTCATGATTCATGATTCAATTCATGATTCATGATTCAATTCATGATTCATGATTCAATTCATGATTCATGATTCATGATTCGATTCATGATTCATGATTCGATTCATGATTCATGATTCAATTCATTATTCATGATTCATGATTCAATTCATGATTCGATTCATGATTTATGATTCATGATTCGATATATGATTCATGATTAAATTCATGATTCATGATTTATGATTCAATTCATGATTCATGATTTATGATTCAATTCATGATTCATGATTCAATTCATGATTTGATTCATGATTCATGATTCAATTCATGATTCATGATTCGATTCATGATTCATGATTCAATTCTTGATTCATGATTCGATTCATGATTCATGATTAAATTTATGATTCATGATTTATGATTCAATTCATGATTTATGATTTATTTCATGATTCAATTCATGGTTCATGAATCTTGATTCAATTCATGATTTATTACATGATTCATGATTCGATTCATGATTCATGATTCAGTTCATGATTCATGATTCGATTCATGATTCATGATTCATTTTATGATTCATGATTCATGATTCAATTCATGATTCATGATTCAATTCATGATTCGATTCATGATTCATGATTCAATTCATGATTCATGACTCATGATTCAATTCATGATTCATGATTCAATTCATGATTCATGATTCAATTCATGATTCATGATTCAATTCATGATTCATGATTCATGATTCGATTCATGATTCATGATTCGATTCATGATTCATGATTCAATTCATGATTCATGATTCATGATTCAATTCATGATTCGATTCATGATTTATGATTCATGATTCGATATATGATTCATGATTAAATTCATGATTCATGATTTATGATTCAATTCATGATTCATGATTTATGATTCAATTCATAATTCATGATTCAATTCATGATTTGATTCATGATTCATGATTCAATTCATGATTCATGATTCGATTCATGATTCATGATTCAATTCTTGATTCATGATTCGATTCATGATTCATGATTAAATTTATGATTCATGATTTATGATTCAATTCATGATTTATGATTTATTTCATGATTCAATTCATGGTTCATGAATCTTGATTCAATTCATGATTTATTACATGATTCATGATTCGATTCATGATTCATGATTCGATTCATGATTCATGATTCAATTCATGATTCAATTCAGGATTTATGATTCAATTCATGATTCATGATTCAATTCATGATTCATGATTCATGATTCGATTTATGATTCATTATTCAATTTATGATGCATGATTCAATTCGTGATTCATGATTCAATTCATGATTCATGATTCATTTCATGATTCATTTCATGATTCATGATTCCTGATTCAATTCATGATTCCTGATTCAATTCATGATTCATGATTCATTTCATGATTCATGATTCAATTCATGATTCGATTCATGATTTATGATTCAATACATGATTCATGATTCATGATTTAATTCATGATTCATGATTCATGATTCATGATTCGATTTATAATTCATGATTCAATTCCTGATGCATGATTGAATTCGTGATTCATGATTCAATTCATGATTCATGATTCATTTCATGATTCATTTCATGATTCATGATTCCTGATTCAATTCATGATTCATGATTCAATTCATGATTCATGATTCATTTCATGATTCATGATTCAATTCATGATTCAATTCATGATTCAATTTATGATTCATAATTCATGATTCAATTCATGATTCATGATTCATGATTCGATTCATGATTCATAATTCAATTCATGATTCATGATTCAATTCATGATTCGTGATTCATGATTCAGTTCATGATTCATGATTCGATTCATGATTCATAATTCATGATTCAATTCATGATTAATGATTCAATTCATGATTCATTTCATGATTCATGATTCAATTCATGATTCATTTCATGAATCATGATTCATGATTCAATTCATGATTCATGATTCAATTCATGAATCATGATTCGATTCATGATTCATGTTTCAATTCATGATTCCTGATTCAATTCATGATTCCTGATTCAATTCATGATTCATGATTCATTTCATGATTCATGATTCAATTCATGATTCGATTCATGATTTATGATTCAATACATGATTCATGATTCATAATTTAATTCATGATTCATGATTCATGATTCATGATTCGATTTATAATTCATGATTCAATTCCTGATGCATGATTGAATTCGTGATTCATGATTCAATTCATGATTCATGATTCATTTCATGATTCATTTCATGATTCATGATTCCTGATTCAATTCATGATTCCTGATTCAATTCATGATTCCTGATTCAATTCATGATTCATGATTCATTTCATGATTCATGATTCAATTCATGATTCAATTCATGATTCAATTTATGATTCATAATTCATGATTCAATTCATGATTCATGATTCATGATTCGATTCATGATTCATAATTCAATTCATGATTCATGATTCAATTTATGATTCGTGATTCATGATTCATGATTCAGTTCATGATTCATGATTCGATTCATGATTCATAATTCATGATTCAATTCATGATTAATGATTCAATTCATGATTCATTTCATGATTCATGATTCAATTCATGATTCATTTCATGAATCATGATTCATGATTCAATTCATGATTCATGATTCAATTCATGAATCATGATTCGATTCATGATTCATGTTTCAATTCATACTTCAATTCATGATTCATGATTCAATTCATGATTCAATGCATGATTCAATTCTTGATTCATGATTCAATTTATGATTCATGATTCAATTATTGATTTATAATTCATGATTCATGATTCAATTCATGATTCATGATTCAATCCATGATTCATGATTCAGGTTTCAATTCATGATTCATGATTCAATTCAGGATTTATGATTCAATTCATGATTCATGATTCATGATTCGATTTATGATTCATTATTCAATTCATGATGCATGATTGAATTCGTGATTCATGATTCAATTCATGATTCATGATTCATTGCATGATTCATTTCATGATTCATGATTCCTGATTCAATTCATGATTCCTGATTCAATTCATGATTCATGATTCATTTTATGATTCATGATTCAATTCATGATTCGATTCATGATTTATGATTCAATACATGATTCATGATTCATGATTTAATTTATGATTCATGATTCATGATTCATGATTCAATTTATAATTCATGATTCAATTCCTGATGCATGATTGAATTCGTGATTCATGATTCAATTCATGATTCATGATTCATTTCATGATTCATTTCATGATTCATGATTCATTTCATGATTCATGATTCAATTCATGATTCAATTTATGATTCATAATTCATGATTCAATTCATGATTCATGATTCATGATTCGATTCATGATTCATAATTCAATTCATGATTCATGATTCAATTCATGATTCGTGATTCATGATTCATAATTCAGTTCATGATTCATGATTCGATTCATGATTCATAATTCATGATTCAATTCATGATTCATGATTCGATTTATGATTCATGATTCAATTCATGATTAATGATTCAATTCATGATTCATTTCATGATTCATGATTCAATTCATGATTCATGATTCATTTCATGAATCATGATTCGATTCATGATTCATGTTTCAATTTATACTTTAATTCATGATTCATGATTCAATTCATGATTCAATGCATGATTCAATTCTTGATTCATGATTCATGATTTAATGCATGATTCAATTCTTGATTCAATTTATAATTCAATTCATGATTCATGATTCGATTCATGATTCATGTTTGAATTCATGATTCAATTCATGATTCATTTCATGATTCATGATTCAATTTATGATTCATGATTCAATTATTGATTTATAATTCATGATTCATGATTCAATTCATGATTTAAGATTCAATCCATGATTCATGATTCAGGATTCAATTCATGATTCATGATTCAATTCATGATTCATGATTCGTTTCATGATTCTTTTCATGATTCATGATTTAATTCATGATTCATGATTCATGATTCAATTCATGATTAATGATTTAATTCATGATTCATGATTCATTTTATGATTCATGATTCATGATTCGAATTATGATTCATAATTCAATTCATGATTTATGATTCATGATTCAATTCATGAATCATTATTTATGATTCAATTCATGATTCATGTTTCAATTCATGATTCGATTCATGATTCATGATTCAATTCATGAATCATGATTCAATTTATGATTCATGATTCAATTCATGATTCATGATTCATGATTCGATTCATGATTCATTATTCATGATTCGAATCATGATTCATGATTCAATTCATGATTCATGATTCAATTCATGATTCGATTCATGATTTATGATTCATGATTCGATATATGATTCATGATTAAATTCATGATTCATGATTTATGATTCAATTCATTATTCATGATTTATGATTCGATTCATGATTCATGATTCAATTCTTGATTCATGATTCGATTCATGATTCATGATTAAATTTATGATTCATGATTTATGATTCAATTCATGATTTATGATTTATTTCATGATTCAATTCATGGTTCATGAATCTTGATTCAATTCATGATTTATTACATGATTCATGATTCGATTCATGATTCATGATTCAATTCATGATTCATGATTCATGATTCGATTTATGATTCATTATTCAATTCATGATGCATGATTCAATTCGTGATTCATGATTCTATTCATGATTCATGATTCATTTCATGATTCATTTCATGATTCATGATTCCTGATTCAGTTCATGATTCCTCATTCAATTCATGATTCATGATTCATTTCATGATTCATGATTCAATTCATGATTCGATTCATGATTTATGATTCAATACATGATTCATGATTCATGATTTAATTCATGATTCGATTTATAATTCATGATTCAATTCCTGATGCATGATTGAATTCGTGATTCATGATTCAATTCATGATTCATTATTCATTTCATGATTCATTTCATGATTCATGATTCCTGATTCAATTCATGATTCATGATTCAATTCATGATTCATGATTCATTTCATGATTCATGATTCAATTCATGATTCAATTCATGATTTAATTTATGATTCATAATTCATGATTCAATTCATGAGTCAATTCATGATTCATGATTCATGATTCAATTCATGATTCATGATTCGATTCATGATTCATAATTCAATTCATGATTCATGATTCAATTCATGATTCGTGATTCATGATTCATGATTCAGTTCATGATTCATGATTCGATTCATGATTCATGATTCATTTTATGATTCATGATTCATAATTCAATTCATGATTCATAATTCAATTCATGATTCATGATTCAATTCATGATTCGATTCATGATTCATGATTCAATTCATGATTCATGATTCAATTCATGATTCATGATTCAATTCATGATTCATGATTCGATTCATGATTCATGATTCATGATTCGAATCATGATTCATGATTCAATTCATGATTCGATTCATGATTTATGATTCATGATTCGATATATGATTCATGATTAAATTCATGATTTATGATTTATGATTAAATTCATGATTCATGATTTATGATTCAATTCATGATGCATGATTCAATTCGTGATTCATGATTCTATTCATGATTCATGATTCATTTCATGATTCATTTCATGATTCATGATTCCTGATTCAATTCATGATTCCTGATTCAATTCATGATTCATGATTCATTTCATGATTCATGATTCAATTCATGATTCGATTCATGATTTATGATTCAATACATGATTCATGATTCATGATTTAATTCATGATTCATGATTCATGATTCATGATTCGATTTATAATTCATGATTCAATTCCTGATGCATGATTGAATTCGTGATTCATGATTCAATTCATGATTCATGATTCATTTCATGATTCATTTCATGATTCATGATTCCTGATTCAATTCATGATTCATGATTCAATTCATGATTCATGATTCATTTCATGATTCATGATTCAATTCATGATTCAATTCATGATTCAATTTATGATTCATAATTCATGATTCAATTCATGATTCATGATTCATGATTCGATTCATGATTCATAATTCAATTCATGATTCATGATTCAATTCATGATTCGTGATTCATGATTCAGTTCATGATTCATGATTCGATTCATGATTCATAATTCATGATTCAATTCATGATTAATGATTCAATTCATGATTCATTTCATGATTCATGATTCAATTCATGATTCATTTCATGAATCATGATTCATGATTCAATTCATGATTCATGATTCAATTCATGAATCATGATTCGATTCATGATTCATGTTTCAATTCATGATTCCTGATTCAATTCATGATTCCTGATTCAATTCATGATTCATGATTCATTTCATGATTCATGATTCAATTCATGATTCGATTCATGATTTATGATTCAATACATGATTCATGATTCATAATTTAATTCATGATTCATGATTCATGATTCATGATTCGATTTATAATTCATGATTCAATTCCTGATGCATGATTGAATTCGTGATTCATGATTCAATTCATGATTCATGATTCATTTCATGATTCATTTCATGATTCATGATTCCTGATTCAATTCATGATTCCTGATTCAATTCATGATTCCTGATTCAATTCATGATTCATGATTCATTTCATGATTCATGATTCAATTCATGATTCAATTCATGATTCAATTTATGATTCATAATTCATGATTCAATTCATGATTCATGATTCATGATTCGATTCATGATTCATAATTCAATTCATGATTCATGATTCAATTTATGATTCGTGATTCATGATTCATGATTCAGTTCATGATTCATGATTCGATTCATGATTCATAATTCATGATTCAATTCATGATTAATGATTCAATTCATGATTCATTTCATGATTCATGATTCAATTCATGATTCATTTCATGAATCATGATTCATGATTCAATTCATGATTCATGATTCAATTCATGAATCATGATTCGATTCATGATTCATGTTTCAATTCATACTTCAATTCATGATTCATGATTCAATTCATGATTCAATGCATGATTCAATTCTTGATTCATGATTCAATTTATGATTCATGATTCAATTATTGATTTATAATTCATGATTCATGATTCAATTCATGATTCATGATTCAATCCATGATTCATGATTCAGGTTTCAATTCATGATTCATGATTCAATTCAGGATTTATGATTCAATTCATGATTCATGATTCATGATTCGATTTATGATTCATTATTCAATTCATGATGCATGATTGAATTCGTGATTCATGATTCAATTCATGATTCATGATTCATTGCATGATTCATTTCATGATTCATGATTCCTGATTCAATTCATGATTCCTGATTCAATTCATGATTCATGATTCATTTTATGATTCATGATTCAATTCATGATTCGATTCATGATTTATGATTCAATACATGATTCATGATTCATGATTTAATTTATGATTCATGATTCATGATTCATGATTCAATTTATAATTCATGATTCAATTCCTGATGCATGATTGAATTCGTGATTCATGATTCAATTCATGATTCATGATTCATTTCATGATTCATTTCATGATTCATGATTCATTTCATGATTCATGATTCAATTCATGATTCAATTTATGATTCATAATTCATGATTCAATTCATGATTCATGATTCATGATTCGATTCATGATTCATAATTCAATTCATGATTCATGATTCAATTCATGATTCGTGATTCATGATTCATAATTCAGTTCATGATTCATGATTCGATTCATGATTCATAATTCATGATTCAATTCATGATTCATGATTCGATTTATGATTCATGATTCAATTCATGATTAATGATTCAATTCATGATTCATTTCATGATTCATGATTCAATTCATGATTCATGATTCATTTCATGAATCATGATTCGATTCATGATTCATGTTTCAATTTATACTTTAATTCATGATTCATGATTCAATTCATGATTCAATGCATGATTCAATTCTTGATTCATGATTCATGATTTAATGCATGATTCAATTCTTGATTCAATTTATAATTCAATTCATGATTCATGATTCGATTCATGATTCATGTTTGAATTCATGATTCAATTCATGATTCATTTCATGATTCATGATTCAATTTATGATTCATGATTCAATTATTGATTTATAATTCATGATTCATGATTCAATTCATGATTTAAGATTCAATCCATGATTCATGATTCAGGATTCAATTCATGATTCATGATTCAATTCATGATTCATGATTCGTTTCATGATTCTTTTCATGATTCATGATTTAATTCATGATTCATGATTCATGATTCAATTCATGATTAATGATTTAATTCATGATTCATGATTCATTTTATGATTCATGATTCATGATTCGAATTATGATTCATAATTCAATTCATGATTTATGATTCATGATTCAATTCATGAATCATTATTTATGATTCAATTCATGATTCATGTTTCAATTCATGATTCGATTCATGATTCATGATTCAATTCATGAATCATGATTCAATTTATGATTCATGATTCAATTCATGATTCATGATTCATGATTCGATTCATGATTCATTATTCATGATTCGAATCATGATTCATGATTCAATTCATGATTCATGATTCAATTCATGATTCGATTCATGATTTATGATTCATGATTCGATATATGATTCATGATTAAATTCATGATTCATGATTTATGATTCAATTCATTATTCATGATTTATGATTCGATTCATGATTCATGATTCAATTCTTGATTCATGATTCGATTCATGATTCATGATTAAATTTATGATTCATGATTTATGATTCAATTCATGATTTATGATTTATTTCATGATTCAATTCATGGTTCATGAATCTTGATTCAATTCATGATTTATTACATGATTCATGATTCGATTCATGATTCATGATTCAATTCATGATTCATGATTCATGATTCGATTTATGATTCATTATTCAATTCATGATGCATGATTCAATTCGTGATTCATGATTCTATTCATGATTCATGATTCATTTCATGATTCATTTCATGATTCATGATTCCTGATTCAGTTCATGATTCCTCATTCAATTCATGATTCATGATTCATTTCATGATTCATGATTCAATTCATGATTCGATTCATGATTTATGATTCAATACATGATTCATGATTCATGATTTAATTCATGATTCGATTTATAATTCATGATTCAATTCCTGATGCATGATTGAATTCGTGATTCATGATTCAATTCATGATTCATTATTCATTTCATGATTCATTTCATGATTCATGATTCCTGATTCAATTCATGATTCATGATTCAATTCATGATTCATGATTCATTTCATGATTCATGATTCAATTCATGATTCAATTCATGATTTAATTTATGATTCATAATTCATGATTCAATTCATGAGTCAATTCATGATTCATGATTCATGATTCAATTCATGATTCATGATTCGATTCATGATTCATAATTCAATTCATGATTCATGATTCAATTCATGATTCGTGATTCATGATTCATGATTCAGTTCATGATTCATGATTCGATTCATGATTCATGATTCATTTTATGATTCATGATTCATAATTCAATTCATGATTCATAATTCAATTCATGATTCATGATTCAATTCATGATTCGATTCATGATTCATGATTCAATTCATGATTCATGATTCAATTCATGATTCATGATTCAATTCATGATTCATGATTCGATTCATGATTCATGATTCATGATTCGAATCATGATTCATGATTCAATTCATGATTCGATTCATGATTTATGATTCATGATTCGATATATGATTCATGATTAAATTCATGATTTATGATTTATGATTAAATTCATGATTCATGATTTATGATTCAATTCATGATGCATGATTCAATTCGTGATTCATGATTCTATTCATGATTCATGATTCATTTCATGATTCATGATTCAATTCATGATTCGATTCATGATTTATGATTCAATACATGATTCATGATTCATGATTTAATTCATGATTCATGATTCGATTTATAATTCATGATTCAATTCCTGATGCATGATTGAATTCGTGATTCATGATTCAATTCATGATTCATTATTCATTTCATGATTCATTTCATGATTCATGATTCCTGATTCAATTCATGATTCATGATTCAATTCATGATTCATGATTCATTTCATGATTCATGATTCAATTCATGATTCAATTCATGATTTAATTTATGATTCATAATTCATGATTCAATTCATGAGTCAATTCATGATTCATGATTCATGATTCAATTCATGATTCATGATTCGATTCATGATTCATAATTCAATTCATGATTCATGATTCAATTCATGATTCGTGATTCATGATTCATGATTCAGTTCATGATTCATGATTCGATTCATGATTCATGATTCATTTTATGATTCATGATTCATAATTCAATTCATGATTCATAATTCAATTCATGATTCATGATTCAATTCATGATTCGATTCATGATTCATGATTCAATTCATGATTCATGATTCAATTCATGATTCATGATTCAATTCATGATTCATGATTCGATTCATGATTCATGATTCATGATTCGAATCATGATTCATGATTCAATTCATGATTCGATTCATGATTTATGATTCATGATTCGATATATGATTCATGATTAAATTCATGATTTATGATTTATGATTAAATTCATGATTCATGATTTATGATTCAATTCATGATTCATGATTCAATTCATGATTCATGATTCAATTCATGATTCATGATTCGATTCATGATTCATGATTCAATTCTTGATTCATGATTCGATTCATGATTCATGATTAAATTTATGATTCATGATTTATGATTCAATTCATGATTTATGATTTATTTCATGATTCAATTCATGGTTCATGAATCTTGATTCAATTCATGATTTATTACATGATTCATGATTCGATTCATGATTCATGATTCAATTCATGATTCAATTCAGGATTTATGATTCAATTAATGATTCATGATTCAATTCATGATTCATGATTCATGATTCGATTTATGATTCATTATTCAATTCATGATGCATGATTCAATTCGTGATTCATGATTCAATTCATGATTCATGATTCATTTCATGATTCATTTCATGATTCATGATTCCTGATTCAATTCATGATTCCTGATTCAATTCATGATTCATGATTCATTTCATGATTTATGATTCAATTCATGATTCGATTCATGATTTATGATTCAATACATGATTCATGATTCATGATTCAATTCATGATTCAATTCATGATTCAATTTATGATTCATAATTCATGATTCAATTCATGATTTATGATTCATGATTCGATTCATGATTCATATTTCAATTCATGATTCATGATTCAATTCATGATTCGTGATTCATGATTCATGATTCAGTTCATGATTCATGATTCGATTCATGATTCATAATTCATGATTCAATTCATGATTCATGATTCATGATTCGATTTATGATTCATGATTCATGATTCAATTCATGATTTATGATTCATGATTCATGATTCGATTCATGATTCATATTTCAATTCATGATTCATGATTCAATTCATGATTCGTGATTCATGATTCATGAATCAGTTCATGATTCATGATTCGATTCATGATTCATAATTCATGATTCAATTCTTGATTCATGATTCATGATTCAATGCATGATTCAATTCTTGATTCAATTCATAATTCAATTCATGATTCATTTCATGATTCATGATTCAATTTATGATTCATGATTCAATTATTGATTTATAATTCATGATTCATGATTCAATTCATGATTCATGATTCAATCCATGATTCATGATTCAGGATTCAATCCATGATTCATGATTCAGGATTCAATTCATGATTCATGATTCAATTCATGATTCATGATTCAATTCATGATTCATGATTCGTTTCATGATTCTTTTCATGATTCATGATTTAATTCATGATTCATGATTTATGATTCAATTCATGATTAATGATTTAATTCATGATTCATGATTCATTTTATGATTCATGATTCATGATTTAATTCATGATTCAATTCATGATTCATGATTCGATTCATGATTCATAATTCAATTCATGATTTATGATTCATGATTCAATTCATGAATCATTATTTATGATTCAATTCATGATTCATGTTTCAATTCATGATTCGATTCATGATTCATGATTCATGATTCAATTCATGAATCATGATTCAATTCATGATTAATGATTCAATTCATGATTCATGATTCGATTCATGATTCATTATTCATGATTCGAATCATGATTCATGATTCAATTCATGATTCATGATTCATGATTCAATTCATGATTCGATTCATGATTTATGATTCATGATTCGATATATGATTCATGATTAAATTCATGATTCATGATTTATGATTCAATTCATTATTCATGATTTATGATTCAATTCATGATTCATGATTCAATTCATGATTCGATTCATGATTTATGATTCATGATTCGATATATGATTCATGATTAAATTCATGATTTATGATTTATGATTCAATTCATGATTCATGATTTATGATTCAATTCATGATTCATGATACAATTCATGATTCATGATTCAATTCTTGATTCATGATTCGATTCATGATTCATGATTAAATTTATGATTCATGATTTATGATTCAATTCATGATTTATGTTTTATTTCATGATTCAATTCATGGTTCATGAATCTTGATTCAATTCATGATTTATTACATGAGTCATGATTCGATTCATGATTCATGATTCAATTCATGATTCAATTCAGGATTTATGATTCAATTCATGATTCATGATTCAATTCATGATTCATGATTTATGATTCGATTTATGATTCATTATTCAATTCATGATGCATGATTAAATCCGTGATTCATGATTCAATTCATGAATCATGATTCATTTCATGATTCATTTCATGATTCATGATTCCTGATTCAATTCATGATTCCTGATTCAATTCATGATTCATGATTCATTTCATGATTCATGATTCAATTCATGATTCGATTCATGATTTATGATTCAATACATGATTCATGATTCATGATTCAATTCATGATTCAATTCATGATTCAATTTATGATTCATAATTCATGATTCAATTCATGATTTATGATTCATGATTCGATTCATGATTCATATTTCAATTCATGATTCATGATTCAATTCATGATTCGTGATTCATGATTCATGATTCAGTTCATGATTCATGATTCAATTCATGATTCGTGATTCATGATTCATGATTCATTTCATGATTCATGATTCAATTCATGATTCGATTCATGATTTATGATTCAATACATGATTCATGATTCATGATTCAATTCATGATTCATGATTCATGATTCGATTTATGATTCATGATTCATGATTCAATTCATGATTAATGATTCAATTCATGATTCATTTCATGATTCATGATTCAATTCATGATTCATGATTAATTTCATGAATCATGATTCATGATTCAATTCATGATTCATGATTCAATTCATGAATCATGATTCAATTCATGATTCATGTTTCAATTCATACTTCAATTCATTAAAAATGATTCAATTCATGATTCAATGCATGATTCAATTCTTGATTCATGATTCATGATTCAATGCATGATTCAATTCTTGATTCAATTCATAATTCAATTCATGATTCATGATTCGATTTATGATTCATGTTTGAATTCATGATTCAATTCATGATTCATTTCATGATTCATGATTCAATTTATGATTCATGATTCAATTATTGATTTATAATTCATGATTCATGATTCAATTCATGATTCATGATTCAATCCATGATTCATGATTCATGATTCAATTCATGATTCATGATTCAATTCAGGATTTATGATTCAATTCATGATTCATGATTCAATTCATGATTCATGATTCATGATTCGATTTATGATTCATTATTCAATTCATGATGCATGATTGAATTCGTGATTCATGATTCAATTCATGATTCATGATTCATTTCATGATTCATTTCATGATTCATGATTCCTGATTCAATTCATGATTCCTGATTCAATTCATGATTCATGATTCATTTCATGATTCATGATTCAATTCATGATTCGATTCATGATTTATGATTCAATACATGATTCATGATTCATGATTTAATTCATGATTCATGATTCATGATTCGATTTATAATTCATGATTCAATTCCTGATGCATGATTGAATTCGTGATTCATGATTTAATTCATGATTCATGATTCATTTCATGATTCATTTCATGAGTCATGATTCCTGATTCAATTCATGATTCATGATTCAATTCATGATTCATGATTCAATTCATGATTCAATTCATGATTCAATTTATGAATCATAATTCATGATTCAATTCATGAGTCAATTCATGATTCATGATTCATGATTCAATTCATGATTCATGATTCATGATTCGATTCATGATTCATAATTCAATTCATGATTCATGATTCAATTCATGATTCGTGATTCATGATTCATGATTCAGTTCATGATTCATGATTCGATTCATGATTCATGATTCATTTTATGATTCATGATTCATGATTCAATTCATGATTCATGATTCAATTCATGATTCGATTCATGATTCATGATTCAATTCATGATTCATGACTCATGATTCAATTCATGATTCATGATTCAATTCATGATTCATGATTCAATTCATGATTCATGATTCATGATTCGATTCATGATTCATGATTCGATTCATGATTCATGATTCAATTCATGATTCATGATTCATGATTCAATTCATGATTCGATTCATGATTTATGATTCATGATTCAATATATGATTCATGATTAAATTCATGATTCATGATTTATGATTAAATTCATGATTCATGATTTATGATTCAATTCATGATTCATGATTCAATTCATGATTTGATTCATGATTCATGATTCAATTCATGATTCATGATTCGATTCATGATTCATGATTCAATTCTTGATTCATGATTCGATTCATGATTCATGATTAAATTTATGATTCATGATTTATGATTCAATTCATGATTTATGATTTATTTCATGATTCAATTCATGGTTCATGAATCTTGATTCAATTCATGATTTATTACATGATTCATGATTCGATTCATGATTCATGATTCAATTCATGATTCAATTCAGGATTTATGATTCAATTCATGATTCATGATTCAATTCATGATTCATGATTCATGATTCGATTTATGATTCATTATTCAATTTATGATGCATGATTCAATTCGTGATTCATGATTCAATTCATGATTCATGATTCATTTCATGATTCATTTCATGATTCATGATTCCTGATTCAATTCATGATTCCTGATTCAATTCATGATTCATGATTCATTTCATGATTCATGATTCAATTCATGATTCGATTCATGATTTATGATTCAATACATGATTCATGATTCATGATTTAATTCATGATTCATGATTCATGATTCATGATTCGATTTATAATTCATGATTCAATTCCTGATGCATGATTGAATTCGTGATTCATGATTCAATTCATGATTCATGATTCATTTCATGATTCATTTCATGATTCATGATTCCTGATTCAATTCATGATTCATGATTCAATTCATGATTCATGATTCATTTCATGATTCATGATTCAATTCATGATTCAATTCATGATTCAATTTATGATTCATAATTCATGATTTAATTCATGATTCATGATTCATGATTCGATTCATGATTCATAATTCAATTCATGATTCATGATTCAATTCATGATTCGTGATTCATGATTCATGATTCAGTTCATGATTCATGATTCGATTCATGATTCATAATTCATGATTAATGATTCAATTCATGATTCATTTCATGATTCATGATTCAATTCATGATTCATGATTCATTTCATGAATCATGATTCATGATTCAATTCATGATTCATGATTCAATTCATGAATCATGATTCGATTCATGATTCATGTTTCAATTCATACTTCAATTCATGATTCATGATTCAATTCATGATTCAATGCATGATTCAATTCTTGATTCATGATTCATGATTCAATTTATGATTCATGATTCAATTATTGATTTATAATTCATGATTCATGATTCAATTCATGATTCATGATTCAATCCATGATTCATGATTCAGGATTCAATTCATGATTCATGATTCAATTCAGGATTTATGATTCAATTCATGATTCATGATTCATGATTCGATTTATGATTCATTATTCAATTCATGATGCATGATTGAATTCGTGATTCATGATTCAATTCATGATTCATGATTCATTGCATGATTCATTTCATGATTCATGATTCATGATTCAATTCATGATTCCTGATTCAATTCATGATTCATGATTCATTTCATGATTCATGATTCAATTCATGATTCGATTCATGATTTATGATTCAATACATGATTCATGATTCATGATTTAATTCATGATTCATGATTCATGATTCATGATTCAATTTATAATTCATGATTCAATTCCTGATGCATGATTGAATTCGTGATTCATGATTCAATTCATGATTCATGATTCATTTCATGATTCATTTCATGATTCATGATTCCTGATTCAATTCATGATTCATGATTCAATTCATGATTCATGATTCATTTCATGATTCATGATTCAATTCATGATTCAATTCATGATTCAATTTATGATTCATAATTCATGATTCAATTCATGATTCATGATTCATGATTCGATTCATGATTCATAATTCAATTCATGATTCATGATTCAATTCATGATTCGTGATTCATGATTCATGATTCAGTTCATGATTCATGATTCGATTCATGATTCATAATTCATGATTCAATTCATGATTCATGATTCGATTTATGATTCATGATTCATGATTCAATTCATGATTAATGATTCAATTCATGATTCATTTCATGATTCATGATTCAATTCATGATTCATGATTCATTTCATGAATCATGATTCGATTCATGATTCATGTTTCAATTTATACTTTAATTCATGATTCATGATTCAATTCATGATTCAATGCATGATTCAATTCTTGATTCATGATTCATGATTCAATGCATGATTCAATTCTTGATTCAATTCATAATTCAATTCATGATTCATGATTCGATTCATGATTCATGTTTGAATTCATGATTCAATTCATGATTCATTTCATGATTCATGATTCAATTTATGATTCATGATTCAATTATTGATTTATAATTCATGATTCATGATTCAATTCATGATTCATGATTCAATCCATGATTCATGATTCAGGATTCAATTCATGATTCATGATTCAATTCATGATTCATGATTCGTTTCATGATTCTTTTCATGATTCATGATTTAATTCATGATTCATGATTCATGATTCAATTCATGATTAATGATTTAATTCATGATTCATGATTCATTTTATGATTCATGATTCATGATTCGATTCATGATTCATAATTCAATTCATGATTTATGATTCATGATTCAATTCATGAATCATTATTTATGATTCAATTCATGATTCATGTTTCAATTCATGATTCGATTCATGATTCATGATTCAATTCATGAATCATGATTCAATTCATGATTCATGATTCAATTCATGATTCATGATTCATGATTCGATTCATGATTCATTATTCATGATTCGAATCATGATTCATGATTCAATTCATGATTCATGATTCATGATTCAATTCATGATTCGATTCATGATTTATGATTCATGATTCGATATATGATTCATGATTAAATTCATGATTCATGATTTATGATTCAATTCATTATTCATGATTTATGATTCAATTCATGATTCATGATTCAATTCATGATTTGATTCATGATTCATGATTCATGATTCAATTCATGATTTATGATTCGATTCATGATTCATGATTCAATTCTTGATTCATGATTCGATTCATGATTCATGATTAAATTTATGATTCATGATTTATGATTCAATTCATGATTTATGATTTATTTCATGATTCAATTCATGGTTCATGAATCTTGATTCAATTCATGATTTATTACATGATTCATGATTCGATTCATGATTCATGATTCAATTCATGATTCATGATTCATGATTCGATTTATGATTCATTATTCAATTCATGATGCATGATTCAATTCGTGATTCATGATTCAATTCATGATTCATGATTCATTTCATGATTCATTTCATGATTCATTTCATGATTCATGATTCCTGATTCAATTCATGATTCCTGATTCAATTCATGATTCATGATTCATTTCATGATTCATGATTCAATTCATGATTCGATTCATGATTTATGATTCAATACATGATTCATGATTCATGATTTAATTCATGATTCATGATTCATGATTCATGATTCGATTTATAATTCATGATTCAATTCCTGATGCATGATTGAATTCGTGATTCATGATTTAATTCATGATTCATTATTCATTTCATGATTCATTTCATGATTCATGATTCCTGATTCAATTCATGATTCATGATTCAATTCATGATTTATGATTCATTTCATGATTCATGATTCAATTCATGATTCAATTCATGATTCAATTTATGATTCATAATTCATGATTCAATTCATGAGTCAATTCATGATTCATGATTCATGATTCAATTCATGATTCATGATTCGATTCATGATTCATAATTCAATTCATGATTCATGATTCAATTCATGATTCGTGATTCATGATTCATGATTCAGTTCATGATTCATGATTCGATTCATGATTCATGATTCATTTTATGATTCATGATTCATAATTCAATTCATGATTCATGATTCAATTCATGATTCGATTCATGATTCATGATTCAATTCATGATTCATGACTCATGATTCAATTCATGATTCATGATTCAATTCATGATTCATGATTCAATTCATGATTCATGATTCATGATTCGATTCATGATTCATGATTCATGATTCAATTCATGATTCATGATTCAATTCATGATTCGATTCATGATTTATGATTCATGATTCGATATATGATTCATGATTAAATTCATGATTTATGATTTATGATTCAATTCATGATTCATGATTTATGATTCAATTCATAATTCATGATTCAATTCATGATTTGATTCATGATTCATGATTCAATTCATGATTCATGATTCGATTCATGATTCATGATTCAATTCTTGATTCATGATTCGATTCATGATTCATGATTAAATTTATGATTCATGATTTATGATTCAATTCATGATTTATGATTTATTTCATAATTCAATTCATGGTTCATGAATCTTGATTCAATTCATGATTTATTACATGATTCATGATTCGATTCATGATTCATGATTCAATTCATGATTCAATTCAGGATTTATGATTCAATTCATGATTCATGATTCAATTCATGATTCATGATTCATGATTCGATTTATGATTCATTATTCAATTCATGATGCATGATTCAATTCGTGATTCATGATTCAATTCATGATTCATGATTCATTTCATGATTCATTTCATGATTCATGATTCCTGATTCAATTCATGATTCCTGATTCAATTCATGATTCATGATTGATTTCATGATTCATGATTCAATTCATGATTCGATTCATGATTTATGATTCAATACATGATTCATGATTCATGATTCAATTCATGATTCAATTCATGATTCAATTTATGATTCATAATTCATGATTCAATTCATGATTTATGATTCATGATTCGATTCATGATTCATATTTCAATTCATGATTCATGATTCAATTCATGATTCGTGATTCATGATTCATGATTCAGTTCATGATTCATGATTCGATTCATGATTCATAATTCATGATTCAATTCATGATTCATGATTCATGATTCGATTTATGATTCATGATTCATGATTCAATTCATGATTAATGATTCAATTCATGATTCATTTCATGATTCATGATTCAATTCATGATTCATGATTCAATTCATGATTCATGATTCAATTCATGAATCATGATTCGATTCATGATTCATGTTTCAATTCATACTTCAATTCATGATTAATGATTCAATTCATGATTCAATGCATGATTCAATTCTTGATTCATGATTCATGATTCAATGCATGATTCAATTCTTGATTCAATTCATAATTCAATTCATGATTCATGATTCGATTCATGATTCATGTTTGAATTCATGATTCAATTCATGATTCATTTCATGATTCATGATTCAATTTATGATTCATGATTCAATTATTGATTTATAATTCATGATTCATGATTCAATTCATGATTCATGATTCAATCCATGATTCATGATTCAGGATTCAATTCATGATTCATGATTCAATTCAGGATTTATGATTTAATTCATGATTCATGATTCAATTCATGATTCATGATTCATGATTCGATTTATGATTCATTATTCAATTCATGATGCATGATTGAATTCGTGATTCATGATTCAATTCATGATTCATGATTCATTTCATGATTCATTTCATGATTCATGATTCCTGATTCAATTCATGATTCCTGATTCAATTCATGATTCATGATTCATTTCATGATTTATGATTCAATTCATGATTCGATTCATGATTTATGATTCAATACATGATTCATGATTCATGATTTAATTCATGATTCATGATTTATGATTCATGATTCAATTTATAATTCATGATTCAATTCCTGATGCATGATTGAATTCGTGATTCATGATTCAATTCATGATTCATGATTCATTTCATGATTCATTTCATGATTCATGATTCCTGATTCAATTCATGATTCATGATTCAATTCATGATTCATGATTCATTTCATGATTCATGATTCAATTCATGATTCAATTCATGATTCAATTTATGATTCATAATTCATGATTCAATTCATGATTCATGATTCATGATTCGATTCATGATTCATAATTCAATTCATGATTCATGATTCAATTCATGATTCGTGATTCATGATTCATGATTCAGTTCATGATTCATGATTCGATTCATGATTCATAATTCATGATTTAATTCATGATTCATGATTCGATTTATGATTCATGATTCATGATTCAATTCATGATTAATGATTCAATTCATGATTCATTTCATGATTCATGATTCAATTCATGATTCATGATTCATTTCATGAATCATGATTCATGATTCAATTCATGATTCATGATTCAATTCATGAATCATGATTTGATTCATGATTCATGTTTCAATTCATACTTCAATTCATGATTCATGATTCAATTCATGATTCAATGCATGATTCAATTCTTGATTCATGATTCATGATTCAATGCATGATTCATTTATTGATTCAATTCATAATTCAATTCATGATTCATTTCATGATTCATGATTCAATTTATGATTCATGATTCAATTATTGATTTATAATTCATGATTCATGATTCAATTCATGATTCATGATTCAATCCATGATTCATGATTCAGGATTCAATCCATGATTCATGATTCAGGATTCAATTCATGATTCATGATTCAATTCATGATTCATGATTCAATTCATGATTCATGATTTGTTTCATGATTCTTTTCATGATTCATGATTTAATTCATGATTCATGATTTATGATTCAATTCATGATTAATGATTTAATTCATGATTCATGATTCATTTTATGATTCATGATTCATGATTTAATTCATGATTCAATTCATGATTCATGATTCGATTCATGATTCATAATTCAATTCATGATTTATGATTCATGATTCAATTCATGAATCATTATTTATGATTCAATTCATGATTCATGTTTCAATTCATGATTCGATTCATGATTCATGATTCATGATTCAATTCATGAATCATGATTCAATTCATGATTCAATTCATGATTCATGATTCAATTCATGATTCATGATTCATGATTCAATTCATGATTCGATTCATGATTTATGATTCATGATTCGATATATGATTCATGATTAAATTCATGATTCATGATTCAATTCATTATTCATGATTTATGATTCAATTCATGATTCATGATTCAATTCATGATTCGATTCATGATTTATGATTCATGATTCGATATATGATTCATGATTAAATTCATGATTTATGATTTATGATTCAATTCATGATTCATGATTTATGATTCAATTCATGATTCATGATACAATTCATGATTTGATTCATGATTCATGATTCGATATATGATTCATGATTAAATTCATGATTTATGATTTATGATTCAATTCATGATTCATGATTTATGATTCAATTCATGATTCATGATACAATTCATGATTTGATTCATGATTCATGATTCAATTCATGATTCATGATTCGATTCATGATTCATGATTCAATTCTTGATTCATGATTCGATTCATGATTCATGATTAAATTTATGATTCATGATTTATGATTCAATTCATGATTTATGATTTATTTCATGATTCAATTCATGTTTCAAGAATCTTGATTCAATTCATGATTTATTACATGATTCATGATTCGATTCATGATTCATGATTCAATTCATGATTCAATTCAGGATTTATGATTCAATTCATGATTCATGATTCAATTCATGATTCATGATTCATGATTCGATTTATGATTCATTATTCAATTCATGATGCATGATTCAATTCGTGATTCATGATTCAATTCATGATTCATGATTCATTTCATGATTCATTTCATGATTCATGATTCCTGATTCAATTCATGATTCCTGATTCAATTCATGATTCATGATTCATTTCATGATTCATGATTCAATTCATGATTCGATTCATGATTTATGATTCAATACATGATTCATGATTCATGATTCAATTCATGATTCAATTCATGATTCAATTTATGATTCATAATTCATGATTCAATTCATGATTTATGATTCATGATTCGATTCATGATTCATATTTCAATTCATGATTCATGATTCAATTCATGATTCGTGATTCATGATTCATGATTCAGTTCATGATTCATGATTCGATTCATGATTCATAATTCATGATTCAATTCATGATTCATGATTCATGATTCGATTTATGATTCATGATTCATGATTCAATTCATGATTAATGATTCAATTCATGATTCATTTCATGATTCATGATTCAATTCATGATTCATGATTCATTTCATGAATCATGATTCATGATTCAATTCATGATTCATGATTCAATTCATGAATCATGATTCAATTCATGATTCATGTTTCAATTCATACTTCAATTCATGATTAATGATTCAATTCATGATTCAATGCATGATTCAATTCTTGATTCATGATTCATGATTCAATGCATGATTCAATTCTTGATTCAATTCATAATTCAATTCATGATTCATGATTCGATTCATGATTCATGTTTGAATTCATGATTCAATTCATGATTCATTTCATGATTCATGATTCAATTTATGATTCATGATTCAATTATTGATTTATAATTCATGATTCATGATTCAGTTCATGATTCATGATTCGATTCATGATTCATAATTCATGATTCAATTCATGATTCATGATTCGATTTATGATTCATGATTCATGATTCAATTCATGATTAATGATTCAATTCATGATTCATTTCATGATTCATGATTCAATTCATGATTCATGATTCATTTCATGAATCATGATTCATGATTCAATTCATGATTCATGATTCAATTAATGAATCATGATTCGATTCATGATTCATGTTTCAATTCATACTTCAATTCATGATTCATGATTCAATTCATGATTCAATGCATGATTCAATTCTTGATTCATGATTCATGATTCAATGTATGATTCAATTCTTGATTCAATTCATAATTCAATTCATGATTCATTTCATGATTCATGATTCAATTTAGGATTCATGATTCAATTATTGATTTATAATTCATGATTCATGATTCAATTCATGATTCATGATTCAATCCATGATTCATGATTCAGGATTCAATCCATGATTCATGATTCAGGATTCAATTCATGATTCATGATTCAATTCATGATTCATGATTCAATTCATGATACATGATTCGTTTCATGATTCTTTTCATGATTCATGATTTAATTCATGATTCATGATTCATGATTCAATTCATGATTAATGATTTAATTCATGATTCATGATTCATTTTATGATTCATGATTCATGATTCAATTCATGATTCAATTCATGATTCATGATTCGATTCATGATTCATAATTCAATTCATGATTTATGATTCATGATTCAATTCATGAATCATTATTTATGATTCAATTCATGATTCATGTTTCAATTCATGATTCGATTCATGATTCATGATTCATGATTCAATTCATGAATCATGATTCAATTCATGATTCATGATTCAATTCATGATTCATGATTCATGATTCGATTCATGATTCATTATTCATGATTCGAATCATGATTCATGATTCAATTCATGATTCATGATTCATGATTCAATTCATGATTCGATTCATGATTTATGATTCATGATTCGATATATGATTCATGATTAAATTCATGATTCATGATTTATGATTCAATTCATTATTCATGATTTATGATTCAATTCATGATTCATGATTCAATTCATGATTTGATTCATGATTCATGATTCAATTCATGATTCATGATTCGATTCATGATTCATGATTCAATTCTTGATTTATGATTCGATTCATGATTCATGATTAAATTTATGATTCATGATTTATGATTCAATTCATGATTTATGATTTATTTCATGATTCAATTCATGGTTCATGAATCTTGATTCAATTCATGATTTATTACATGATTCATGATTCGATTCATGATTCATGATTCAATTCATGATTCAATTCAGGATTAATGATTCAATTCATGATTCATGATTCAATTCATGATTCATGATTCATGATTCGATTTATGATTCATTATTCAATTCATGATGCATGATTCAATTCGTGATTCATGATTCAATTCATGATTCATGATTCATTTCATGATTCATGATTCCTGATTCAATTCATGATTCCTGATTCAATTCATGATTCATGATTCATTTCATGATTCATGATTCAATTCATGATTCGATTCATGATTTATGATTCAATACATGATTCATGATTCATGATTCAATTCATGATTCAATTCATGATTCAATTTATGATTCATAATTCATGATTCAATTCATGATTTATGATTCATGATTCGATTCATGATTCATATTTCAATTCATGATTCATGATTCAATTCATGATTCGTGATTCATGATTCATGATTCAGTTCATGATTCATGATTCGATTCATGATTCATAATTCATGATTCAATTCATGATTCATGATTCATGATTCGATTTATGATTCATGATTCATGATTCAATTCATGATTAATGATTCAATTCATGATTCATTTCATGATTCATGATTCAATTCATGATTCATGATTCATTTCATGAATCATGATTCATGATTCAATTCATGATTCATGATTCAATTCATGAATCATGATTCAATTCATGATTCATGTTTCAATTCATACTTCAATTCATGATTAATGATTCAATTCATGATTCAATGCATGATTCAATTCTTGATTCATGATTCATGATTCAATGCATGATTCAATTCTTGATTCAATTCATAATTCAATTCATGATTCATGATTCGATTCATGATTCATGTTTGAATTCATGATTCAATTCATGATTCATTTCATGATTCATGATTCAATCAATGATTCATGATTCATGATTCAATTCATGATTCATGATTCAATTCAGGATTTATGATTCAATTCATGATTCATGATTCAATTCATGATTCATGATTCAATTCATGATTCATTTCATGATTCATGATTCCTGATTCAATTCATGATTCCTGATTCAATTCATTATTCATGATTCATTTCATGATTCATGATTCAATTCATGATTCGATTCATGATTTATGATTCAATACATGATTCATGATTCATGATTTAATTCATGATTCATGATTCATGATTCATGATTCAATTTATAATTCATGATTCAATTCCTGATGCATGATTGAATTCGTGATTCATGATTCAATTCATGATTCATGATTCATTTCATGATTCATTTCATGATTCATGATTCCTGATTCAATTCATGATTCATGATTCAATTCATGATTCATGATTCATTTCATGATTCATGATTCAATTCATGATTCAATTCATGATTCAATTTATGATTCATAATTCATGATTCAATTCATGATTCATGATTCATGATTCGATTCATGATTCATAATTCAATTCATGATTCATGATTCAATTCATGATTCGTGATTCATGATTCATGATTCAGTTCATGATTCATGATTCGATTCATGATTCATAATTCATGATTCAATTCATGATTCATGATTCGATTTATGATTCATGATTCATGATTCAATTCATGATTAATGATTCAATTCATAATTCATTTCATGATTCATGATTCAATTCATGATTCATGATTCATTTCATGAATCATGATTCATGATTCAATTCATGATTCATGATTCAATTAATGAATCATGATTCGATTCATGATTCATGATTCAATTCATGATTCGTGATTCATGATTTATGATTCAGTTCATGATTCATGATTCGATTCATGATTCATAATTCATGATTCAATTCATGATTCATGATTCGATTTATGATTCATGATTCATGATTCAATTCATGATTAATGATTCAATTCATGATTCATTTCATGATTCATGATTCAATTCATGATTCATGATTCATTTCATGAATCATGATTCATGATTCAATTCATGATTCATGATTCAATTAATGAATCATGATTCGATTCATGATTCATGTTTCAATTCATACTTCAATTCATGATTCATGATTCAATTCATGATTCAATGCATGATTCAATTCTTGATTCATGATTCATGATTCAATGTATGATTCAATTCTTGATTCAATTCATAATTCAATTCATGATTCATTTCATGATTCATGATTCAATTTAGGATTCATGATTCAATTATTGATTTATAATTCATGATTCATGATTCAATTCATGATTCATGATTCAATCCATGATTCATGATTCAGGATTCAATCCATGATTCATGATTCAGGATTCAATTCATGATTCATGATTCAATTCATGATTCATGATTCAATTCATGATACATGATTCGTTTCATGATTCTTTTCATGATTCATGATTTAATTCATGATTCATGATTCATGATTCAATTCATGATTAATGATTTAATTCATGATTCATGATTCATTTTATGATTCATGATTCATGATTCAATTCATGATTCAATTCATGAATCATTATTTATGATTCAATTCATGATTCATGTTTCAATTCATGATTCGATTCATGATTCATGATTCATGATTCAATTCATGAATCATGATTCAATTCATGATTCATGATTCAATTCATGATTCATGATTCATGATTCGATTCATGATTCATTATTCATGATTCGAATCATGATTCATGATTCAATTCATGATTCATGATTCATGATTCAATTCATGATTCGATTCATGATTTATGATTCATGATTCGATATATGATTCATGATTAAATTCATGATTCATGATTTATGATTCAATTCATTATTCATGATTTATGATTCAATTCATGATTCATGATTCAATTCATGTTTTGATTCATGATTCATGATTCAATTCATGATTCATGATTCGATTCATGATTCATGATTCAATTCTTGATTCATGATTCGATTCATGATTCATGATTAAATTTATGATTCATGATTTATGATTCAATTCATGATTTATGATTTATTTCATGATTCAATTCATGGTTCATGAATCTTGATTCAATTCATGATTTATTACATGATTCATGATTCGATTCATGATTCATGATTCAATTCATGATTCAATTCAGGAATTATGATTCAATTCATGATTCATGATTCAATTCATGATTCATGATTCATGATTCGATTTATGATTCATTATTCAATTCATGATGCATGATTCAATTCGTGATTCATGATTCAATTCATGATTCATGATTCATTTCATGATTCATGATTCCTGATTCAATTCATGATTCCTGATTCAATTCATGATTCATGATTCATTTCATGATTCATGATTCAATTCATGATTCGATTCATGATTTATGATTCAATACATGATTCATGATTCATGATTCAATTCATGATTCAATTCATGATTCAATTTATGATTCATAATTCATGATTCAATTCATGATTTATGATTCATGATTCGATTCATGATTCATATTTCAATTCATGATTCATGATTCAATTCATGATTCGTGATTCATGATTCATGATTCAGTTCATGATTCATGATTCGATTCATGATTCATAATTCATGATTCAATTCATGATTCATGATTCATGATTCGATTTATGATTCATGATTCATGATTCAATTCATGATTAATGATTCAATTCATGATTCATTTCATGATTCATGATTCAATTCATGATTCATGATTCATTTCATGAATCATGATTCATGATTCAATTCATGATTCATGATTCAATTCATGAATCATGATTCAATTCATGATTCATGTTTCAATTCATACTTCAATTCATGATTAATGATTCAATTCATGATTCAATGCATGATTCAATTCTTGATTCATGATTCATGATTCAATGCATGATTCAATTCTTGATTCAATTCATAATTCAATTCATGATTCATGATTCGATTCATGATTCATGTTTGAATTCATGATTCAATTCATGATTCATTTCATGATTCATGATTCAATCAATGATTCATGATTCATGATTCAATTCATGATTCATGATTCAATTCAGGATTTATGATTCAATTCATGATTCATGATTCAATTCATGATTCATGATTCAATTCATGATTCATTTCATGATTCATGATTCCTGATTCAATTCATGATTCCTGATTCAATTCATTATTCATGATTCATTTCATGATTCATGATTCAATTCATGATTCGATTCATGATTTATGATTCAATACATGATTCATGATTCATGATTTAATTCATGATTCATGATTCATGATTCATGATTCAATTTATAATTCATGATTCAATTCCTGATGCATGATTGAATTCGTGATTCATGATTCAATTCATGATTCATGATTCATTTCATGATTCATTTCATGATTCATGATTCCTGATTCAATTCATGATTCATGATTCAATTCATGATTCATGATTCATTTCATGATTCATGATTCAATTCATGATTCAATTCATGATTCAATTTATGATTCATAATTCATGATTCAATTCATGATTCATGATTCATGATTCGATTCATGATTCATAATTCAATTCATGATTCATGATTCAATTCATGATTCGTGATTCATGATTCATGATTCAGTTCATGATTCATGATTCGATTCATGATTCATAATTCATGATTCAATTCATGATTCATGATTCGATTTATGATTCATGATTCATGATTCAATTCATGATTAATGATTCAATTCATAATTCATTTCATGATTCATGATTCAATTCATGATTCATGATTCATTTCATGAATCATGATTCATGATTCAATTCATGATTCATGATTCAATTAATGAATCATGATTCGATTCATGATTCATGTTTCAATTCATACTTCAATTCATGATTCATGATTCAATTCATGATTCAATGCATGATTCAATTCTTGATTCATGATTCATGATTCAATGCATGATTCAATACTTGATTCAATTCATAATTCAATTCATGATTCATTTCATGATTCATGATTCAATTTATGATTCATGATTCAATTATTGATTTATAATTCATGATTCATGATTCAATTCATGATTCATGATTCAATCCATGATTCATGATTCAGGATTCAATCCATGATTCATGATTCAATTCATGATTCAATTCATGATTCATGATTCAATTCATGATTCATGATTCGATTCATGATTCATAATTCAATTCATGATTTATGATTCATGATTCAATTCATGAATCATTATTTATGATTCAATTCATGATTCATGTTTCAATTCATGATTTGATTCATGATTCATGATTCATGATTCAATTCATGAATCATGATTCAATTCATGATTCATGATTCAATTCATGATTCATGATTCATGATTCGATTCATGATTCATTATTCATGATTCGAATCATGATTCATGATTCAATTCATGATTCATGATTCATGATTCAATTCATGATTCGATTCATGATTTATGATTCATGATTCGATATATGATTCATGATTAAATTCATGATTCATGATTTATGATTCAATTCATTATTCATGATTTATGATTCAATTCATGATTCATGATTCAATTCATGATTCATGATTCGATTCATGATTCATGATTCAATTCATGATTCATGATTCGATTCATGATTCATGATTCAATTCTTGATTCATGATTCGATTCATGATTCATGATTAAATTTATGATTCATGATTTATGATTCAATTCATGATTTATGATTTATTTCATGATTCAATTCATGGTTCATGAATCTTGATTCAATTCATGATTTATTACATGATTCATGATTCGATTCATGATTCATGATTAAATTCATGATTCAATTCAGGATTTATGATTCAATTCATGATTCATGATTCAATTCATGATTCATGATTCAATTCATGATTCATGATTCATGATTCGATTTATGATTCATTATTCAATTCATGATGCATGATTCAATTCGTGATTCATGATTCAATTCATGATTCATGATTCATTTCATGATTCATTTCATGATTCATTTCATATTTCATAAATCCTGATTCAATTCATGATTATTGATTCAATTCATGATTCATGATTCATTTCATGATTCATGATTCAATTCATGATTCGATTCATGATTTATGATTCAATACATGATTCATGATTCATGATTTAATTCATGATTCATGATTCATGATTCATGATTCGATTTATAATTCATGATTCAATTCCTGATGCATGATTGAATTCGTGATTCATGATTCAATTCATGATTCATGATTCATTTCATGATTCATTTCATGATTCATGATTCCTGATTCAATTCATGATTCATGATTCAATTCATGATTCATGATTCAATTCATGATTCATGATTCATTTCATGATTCATGATTCAATTCATGATTCAATTCATGATTTAATTTATGATTCATAATTCATGATTCAATTCATGAGTCAATTCATGATTCATGATTCATGATTCAATTCATGATTCATGATTCATGATTCGATTCATGATTCATAATTCAATTCATGATTCATGATTCAATTCATGATTCGTGATTCATGATTCATGATTCAGTTCATGATTCATGATTCGATTCATGATTCATGATTCATTTTATGATTCATGATTCATGATTCAATTCATGATTCATGATTCAATTCATGATTCGATTCATGATTCATGATTCAATTCATGATTCATGACTCATGATTCAATTCATGATTCATGATTCAATTCATGACTCATGATTCAATTCATGATTCATGATTCATGATTCGATTCATGATTCATGATTCGAATCATGATTCGATTCATGATTTATGATTCATGATTCGATATATGATTCATGATTAAATTCATGATTCATGATTTATGATTCAATTCATGATTCATGATTCAATTCATGATTTGATTCATGATTCATGATTCATGATTCAATTCATGATTCATGATTCGATTCATAATTCATGATTCAATTCTTGATTCATGATTCGATTCATGATTCATGATTAAATTTATGATTCATGATTTATGATTCAATTCATGATTTATGATTTATTTCATGATTCAATTCATGGTTCATGAATCTTGATTCAATTCATGATTTATTACATGATTCATGATTCGATTCATGATTCATGATTCAATTCATGATTCAATTCAGGATTTATGATTCAATTCATGATTCATGATTCAATTCATGATTCATGATTCATGATTCGATTTATGATTCATTATTCAATTCATGATGCATGATTCAATTCGTGATTCATGATTCATGATTCAGTTCATGATTCATGATTCGATTCATGATTCATGATTCATTTTATGATTCATGATTCATGATTCAATTCATGATTCATGATTCAATTCATGATTCAATTCATGATTCATGATTCAATTCATGATTCATGACTCATGATTCAATTCATGATTCATGATTCAATTCATGACTCATGATTCAATTCATGATTCATGATTCATGATTCGATTCATGATTCATGATTCAATTCATGATTCGATTCATGATTCATGATTCAATTCATGATTCATGACTCATGATTCAATTCATGATTCATGATTCAATTCATGACTCATGATTCAATTCATGATTCATGATTCATGATTTAATTCATGATTCATGATTCATGATTCATGATTCGATTTATAATTCATGATTCAATTCCTGATGCATGATTGAATTCGTGATTCATGATTCAATTCATGATTCATTTCATGATTCATTTCATGATTCATGATTCCTGATTCAATTCATGATTCATGATTCAATTCATGATTCATGATTCATTTCATGATTCATGATTCAATTCATGATTCAATTCATGATTTAATTTATGATTCATAATTCATGATTCAATTCATGAGTCAATTCATGATTCATGATTCATGATTCAATTCATGATTCATGATTCATTATTCGATTTATGATTCATAATTCAATTCATGATTCATGATTCAATTCATGATTCGTGATTCATGATTCATGATTCAGTTCATGATTCATGATTCAATTCATGATTCGATTCATGATTCATGATTCAATTCATGATTCATGACTCATGATTCAATTCATGATTCATCATTCAATTCATGACTCATGATTCAATTCATGATTCATGATTCATGATTCGATTCATGATTCATGATTCAATTCATGATTCATGACTCATGATTCAATTCATGATTCATGATTCAATTCATGACTCATGATTCAATTCATGATTCATGATTCATGATTTAATTCATGATTCATGATTCATGATTCGATTTATAATTCATGATTCAATTCCTGATGCATGATTGAATCCGTGATTCATGATTCAATTCATGATTCATGATTCATTTCATGATTCATTTCATGATTCATGATTCCTGATTCAATTCATGATTCATGATTCAATTCATGATTCATGATTCATTTCATGATTCATGATTCAATTCATGATTCAATTCATGATTTAATTTATGATTCATAATTCATGATTCAATTCATGAGTCAATTCATGATTCATGATTCATGATTCAATTCATGATTCATGATTCATGATTCGATTCATGATTCATAATTCAATTCATGATTCATGATTCAATTCATGATTCGTGATTCATGATTCATGATTCAGTTCATGATTCATGATTCAATTCATGATTCGATTCATGATTCATGATTCAATTCATGATTCATGACTCATGATTCAATTCATGATTCATCATTCAATTCATGACTCATGATTCAATTCATGATTCATGATTCATGATTCGATTCATGATTCATGATTCGAATCATGATTCGATTCATGATTTATGATTCATGATTCGATATATGATTCATGATTAAATTCATGATTCATGATTTATGATTCAATTCATGATTCATGATTTATGATTCAATTCATGATTCATGATTCAATTCATGATTTGATTCATGATTCATGATTCAATTCATGATTCATGATTCGATTCATAATTCATGATTCAATTCTTGATTCATGATTCGATTCATGATTCATGATTCAATTCATGGTTCATGAATCTTGATTCAATTCATGATTTATTACATGATTCATGATTCGATTCATGATTCATGATTCAATTCATGATTCAATTCAGGATTTATGATTCAATTCATGATTCATGATTCAATTCATGATTCATGATTCATGATTCGATTTATGATTCATTATTCAATTCATGATGCATGATTCAATTCGTGATTCATGATTCATGATTCAGTTCATGATTCATGATTCGATTCATGATTCATGATTCATTTTATGATTCATGATTCATGATTCAATTCATGATTCATGATTCAATTCATGATTCGATTCATGATTCATGATTCAATTCATGATTCATGACTCATGATTCAATTCATGATTCATGATTCAATTCATGACTCATGATTCAATTCATGATTAATGATTCGATTCATGATTCATGATTCGAATCATGATTCGATTCATGATTTATGATTCATGATTCGATATATGATTCATGATTAAATTCATAATTCATGATTTATGATTCAATTCATGATTCATGATTTATGATTCAATTCATGATTCATGATTCAATTCATGATTTGATTCATGATTCATGATTCATGATTCAATTCATGATTCATGATTCGATTCATGATTCATGATTAAATTTATGATTCATGATTTATGATTCAATTCATGATTTATGATTTATTTCATGATTCAATTCATGGTTCATGAATCTTGATTCAATTCATGATTTATTACATGATTCATGATTCGATTCATGATTCATGATTTAATTCATGATTCAATTCAGGATTTATGATTCAATTCATGATTCATGATTCAATTCATGATTCATGATTCATGATTCGATTTATGATTCATTATTCAATTCATGATGCATGATTCAATTCGTGATTCATGATTCATGATTCAGTTCATGATTCATGATTCGATTCATGATTCATGATTCATTTTATGATTCATGATTCATGATTCAATTCATGATTCATGATTCAATTCATGATTCGATTCATGATTCATGATTCAATTCATGATTCATGACTCATGATTCAATTCATGATTCATGATTCAATTCATGACTCATGATTCAATTCATGATTCATGATTCATGATTCGATTCATGATTCATGATTCGAATCATGATTCGATTCATGATTTATGATTCATGATTCGTTATATGATTCATGATTAAATTCATGATTCATGATTTATGATTCAATTCATGATTCATGATTTATGATTCAATTCATGATTCATGATTCAATTCATGATTTGATTCATGATTCATGATTCATGATTCAATTCATGATTCATGATTCGATTCATAATTCATGATTCAATTCTTGATTCATGATTCGATTCATGATTCATGATTAAATTTATGATTCATGATTTATGATTCAATTCATGATTTATGATTTATTTCATGATTCAATTCATGGTTCATGAATCTTGATTCAATTCATGATTTATTACATGATTCATGATTCGATTCATGATTCATGATTCAATTCATGATTCAATTCAGGATTTATGATTCAATTCATGATTAATGATTCAATTCATGATTCATGATTCATGATTCGATTTATGATTCATTATTCAATTCATGATGCATGATTCAATTCGTGATTCATGATTCAATTCATGATTCATGATTCATGATTCCTGATTCAATTCATGATTCCTGATTCAATTCATGATTCATGATTCATTTCATGATTCATGATTCAATTCATGATTCGATTTATGATTTATGATTCAATACATGATTCATGATTCATGATTTAATTCATGATTCATGATTCATGATTCGATTTATAATTCATGATTCAATTCCTGATGCATGATTGAATTCATGATTCATGATTCAATTCATGATTCATGATTCAATTCATGATTCATGATTCATTTCATGATTCATTTCATGATTCATGATTCCTGATTCAATTCATGATTCATGATTCAATTAATGATTCATGATTCATTTCATGATTCATGATTCAATTCATGATTCAATTCATGATTCAATTTATGATTCATAATTCATGATTCAATTCATGAGTCAATTCATGATTCATGATTCATGATTTAGTTCATGATTCATGATTCATGATTCGATTCATAATTCATAATTCAATTCATGATTCATGATTCAATTCATGATTCGTGATTCATGATTCATGATTCAGTTCATGATTCATGATTCGATTCATGATTCATAATTCATGATTCAATTCATGATTCCTGATTCATGATTCGATTTATGATTCATGATTCATGATTCAATTCATGATTCAATTTATGATTCATAATTCATGATTCAATTCATGAGTCAATTCATGATTCATGATTCATGATTTAGTTCATGATTCATGATTCATGATTCGATTCATGATTCATAATTCAATTCATGATTCAATTCAGGATTTATGATTCAATTCATGATTCATGATTCAATTCATGATTCATGATTCATGATTCGATTTATGATTCATTATTCAATTCATGATGCATGATTCAATTCGTGATTCATGATTCATGATTCAGTTCATGATTCATGATTCGATTCATGATTCATGATTCATTTTATGATTCATGATTCATGATTCAATTCATGATTCATGATTCAATTCATGATTCGATTCATGATTCATGATTCAATTCATGATTCATGACTCATGATTCAATTCATGATTCATGATTCAATTCATGACTCATGATTCAATTCATGATTCATGATTCATGATTCGATTCATGATTCATGATTCGAATCATGATTCGATTCATGATTTATGATTCATGATTCGATATATGATTCATGATTAAATTCATGATTCATGATTTATGATTCAATTCATGATTCATGATTTATGATTCAATTCATGATTCATGATTCAATTCATGATTTGATTCATGATTCATGATTCATGATTCAATTCATGATTCATGATTCGATTCATGATTCATGATTCAATTCTTGATTCATGATTCGATTCATGATTCATGATTAAATTTATGATTCATGATTTATGATTCAATTCATGATTTATGATTTATTTCATGATTCAATTCATGGTTCATGAATCTTGATTCAATTCATGATTTATTACATGATTCATGATTCGATTCATGATTCATGATTCAATTCATGATTCAATTCAGGATTCATGATTCAATTCATGATTCATGATTCAATTCATGATTCATGATTCATGATTCGATTTATGATTCATTATTCAATTCATGATGCATGATTCAATTCGTGATTCATGATTCAATTCATGATTCATGATTCATGATTCCTGATTCAATTCATGATTCCTGATTCAATTCATGATTCATGATTCATTTCATGATTCATGATTCAATTCATGATTCGATTTATGATTTATGATTCAATACATGATTCATGATTCATGATTTAATTCATGATTCATGATTCATGATTCGATTTATAATTCATGATTCAATTCCTGATGCATGATTGAATTCATGATTCATGATTCAATTCATGATTCATGATTCAATTCATGATTCATGATTCATTTCATGATTCATTTCATGATTCATGATTCCTGATTCAATTCATGATTCATGATTCAATTAATGATTCATGATTCATTTCATGATTCATGATTCAATTCATGATTCAATTCATGATTCAATTTATGATTCATAATTTATGATTCAATTCATGAGTCAATTCATGATTCATGATTTAGTTCATGATTCATGATTCATGATTCGATTCATGATTCATAATTCAATTCATGATTCATGATTCAATTTATGATTCGTGATTCATGATTCATGATTCAGTTCATGATTCATGATTCGATTCATGATTCATAATTCATGATTCAATTCATGATTCCTGATTCATGATTCGATTTATGATTCATGATTCATGATTCAATTCATGATTCAATTTATGATTCATAATTCATGATTCAATTCATGAGTCAATTCATGATTCATGATTCATGATTTAGTTCATGATTCATGATTCATGATTCGATTCATGATTCATAATTCAATTCATGATTCATGATTCAATTCATGATTCGTGATTCATGATTCATGATTCAGTTCATGATTCATGATTCGATTCATGATTCATAATTCATGATTCAATTCATGATTCCTGATTCATTATTCGATTTATGATTCATGATTCATGATTCAATTCATGATTCAATTTATGATTCATAATTCATGATTCAATTCATGAGTCAATTCATGATTCATGATTCATGATTTAGTTCATGATTCATGATTCATGATTCGATTCATGATTCATAATTCAATTCATGATTCATGATTCAATTCATGATTCGTGATTCATGATTCATGATTCAGTTCATGATTCATGATTCGATTCATGATTCATGTTTCAATTCATACTTCAATTCATGATTCATGATTCAATTCATGATTCAATGCATGATTTAATTCTTGATTCATGATTCATGATTCAATGCATGATTCAATTCTTGATTCAATTCATAATTCAATTCATGATTAATGATTTGATTCATGATTCATGTTTGAATTCATGATTCAATTCATGATTCATGACTCATGATTCATGATTCAATTTATGATTCATGATTCAATTATTGATTTATAATTCATGATTCATGATTCAGTTCATGATTCATGATTCAATCCATGATTCATGATTCAGGATTCAATTCATGATTCATGATTCAATTCATGATTCATGATTCGTTTCATGATTCTTTTCATGATTCATGATTTAAATCATGATTCATGATTCATGATTCAATTCATGATTAATGATTTAATTCATGATTCATGATTCATTTTATGATTCATGATTCATGATTCAATTCATGATTCATGATTCAATTCATGATTCATGATTCAATTCATGATTCGATTCATGATTCATGATTCAATTCATGATTCATGACTCATGATTCAATTCATGATTCATGATTCAATTCATGATTCATGATTCATGATTCAATTCATGATTCATGATTCAATACATGATTCATGATTCGATTCATGATTCATAATTCAATTCATGATTCATGATTCATGATTCAATTCATGATTCGATTCATGATTCATGATTCAATTCATGATTCATGATTCATGATTCAATTCATGATTCATGATTCAATTCATGATTCATGATTCAATTCATGATTCATGATTCATGATTCGATTCATGATTCATGATTCGATTCATGATTCATGATTTATGATTCGATTCATGATTTATGATTGAATTCATGATTCATGATTCATGATTCAATTCATGATTCGATTCATGATTCATGATTCGATATATGATTCATGATTAAATTCATGATTCATGATTTATGATACAATTCATGATTCATGATTCATGATTCAATTCATGATTCGATTCATGATTCATTATTCAATTCATGAGTCATGATTCGATTTATGATTCATGATTCAATTCTTGATTCATGATTCGATTCATGATTCATGATTACATTTATGGTTCATGATTCATGATTTAATTCATGATTCATGATTCATGATTCATGATTCAATTTATAATTCATGATTCAATTCCTGATGCATGATTGAATTCGTGATTCATGATTCAATTCATGATTTATGATTCATTTCATGATTCATTTCATGATTCATGATTCCTGATTCAATTCATGATTCATGATTCAATTCATGATTCATGATTCATTTCATGATTCATGATTCAATTCATGATTCAATTCATGATTCAATTTATGATTCATAATTCATGATTCAATTCATGATTCATGATTCGATTCATGATTCATAATTCAATTCATGATTCATGATTCAATTCATGATTCGTGATTCATGATTCATGATTCAGTTCATGATTCATGATTCGATTCATGATTCATAATTCATGATTCAATTCATGATTCATGATTCGATTTATGATTCATGATTCATGATTCAATTCATGATTAATGATTCAATTCATGATTCATGATTCGATTCATGATTCAATTCATGATTCATGATTCATTTCATGAATCATGATTCGATTCATGATTCATGTTTCAATTCATACTTCAATTCATGATTCATGATTCAATTCATGATTCAATGCATGATTCAATTCTTGATTCATGATTCATAATTCAATGCATGATTCAATTCTTGATTCAATTCATAATTCAATTCATGATTCATGATTCGATTCATGATTCATGTTTGAATTCATGATTCAATTCATGATTCATTTCATGATTCATGATTCAATTTATGATTCATGATTCAATTATTGATTTATAATTCATGATTCATGATTCAATTCATGATTCATGATTCAATCCATGATTCATGATTCAGGATTCAATTCATGATTCCTGATTCAATTCATGATTCATGATTCGTTTCATGATTCTTTTCATGATTCATGATTTAATTCATGATTCATGATTCATGATTCAATTCATGATTAATGATTTAATTCATGATTCATGATTCATTTTATGATTCATGATTCATGATTCGATTCATGATTCATAATTCAATTCATGATTTATGATTCATGATTCAATTCATGAATCATTATTTATGATTCAATTCATGATTCATGTTTCAATTCATGATTCGATTCATGATTCATGATTCAATTCATGAATCATTATTTATGATTCAATTCATGATTCATGTTTCAATTCATGATTCGATTCATGATTCATGATTCAATTCATGAATCATGATTCAATTCATGATTCATGATTCAATTCATGATTCATGATTCATGATTCGATTCATGATTCATTATTCATGATTCGAATCATGATTCATGATTCAATTCATGATTCATGATTCATGATTCAATTCATGATTCGATTCATGATTTATGATTCATGATTCGATATATGATTCATGATTAAATTCATGATTCATGATTTATGATTCAATTCATTATTCATGATTTATGATTCAATTCATGAATCATGATTCAATTCATGATTTGATTCAAGATTCATGATTCATGATTCAATTCATGATTCATGATTCGATTCATGATTCATGATTCAATTCTTGATTCATGATTCGATTCATGATTCATAATTAAATTTATGATTCATGATTTATGATTCAATTCATGATTTATGATTTATTTCATGATTCAATTCATGGTTCATGAATCTTGATTCAATTCATGATTTATTACATGATTCATGATTCGATTCATGATTCATGATTCAATTCATGATTCATGATTCATGATTCGATTTATGATTCATTATTCAATTCATGATGCATGATTCAATTCGTGATTCATGATTCAATTCATGATTCATGATTCATTTCATGATTCATTTCATGATTCATTTCATGATTCATGATTCCTGATTCAATTCCTGATTCCTGATTCAATTCATGATTCATGATTCATTTCATGATTCATGATTCAATTCATGATTCGATTCATGATTTATGATTCAATACATGATTCATGATTCATAATTCAATTCATGATTCATGATTCAATTCATGATTCGATTCATGATTCATGATTCAATTCATGATTCATGACTCATGATTCAATTCATGATTCATGATTCAATTCATGATTCATGATTCAATTCATGATTCATGATTCATGATTCGATTCATGATTCATGATTCATGATTCGAATCATGATTCATGATTCGAATCATGATTCATGATTCAATTCATGATTCGATTCATGATTTATGATTCATGATTCGATATATGATTCATGATTAAATTCATGATTTATGATTTATGATTCAATTCATGATTCATGATTTATGATTCAATTCATGATTCATGATTCAATTCATGATTTGATTCATGATTCATGATTCAATTCATGATTCATGATTCGATTCATGATTCTTGATTCAATTCTTGATTTATGATTCGATTCATGATTCATGATTAAATTTATGATTCATGATTTATGATTCAATTCATGATTTATGATTTATTTCATGATTCAATTCATGGTTCATGAATCTTGATTCAATTCATGATTCATGATTTATGATTCGATTCATGATTCATGATTCAATTCATGATTCAATTCAGGATTTATGATTCAATTCATGATTCATGATTCAATTCATGATTCATGATTCAATTCATGATTCATGATTCATGATTCGATTTATGATTCATTATTCAATTCATGATGCATGATTCAATTCGTGATTCATGATTCAATTCATGATTCATGATTCATTTCATGGTTCATGATTCCTGATTCAATTCATGATTCCTGATTCAATTCATGATTCATGATTCATTTCATGATTTATGATTCAATTCATGATTCGATTCATGATTTGTGATTCAATACATGATTCATGATTCATGATTCAATTCATGATTCAATTCATGATTCAATTTATGATTCATAATTCATGATTCAATTCATGATTTATGATTCATGATTCGATTCATGATTCATATTTCAATTCATGATTCATGATTCAATTCATGATTCGTGATTCATGATTCATGATTCAGTTCATGATTCATGATTCGATTCATGATTCATAATTCATGATTCAATTCATGATTCATGATTCATGATTCGATTTATGATTCATAATTCATGATTCAATTCATGATTAATGATTCAATTCATGATTCATTTCATGATTCATGATTCAATTCATGATTCATGATTCATTTCATGAATCATGATTCATGATTCAATTCATGATTCATGATTCAATTCATGAGTCATGATTCGATTCATGATTCATGTTTCAATTCATACTTCAATTCATGATTAATGATTCAATTCATGATTCAATGCATGATTCAATTCTTGATTCATGATTCATGATTCAATGCATGATTCAATTCTTGATTCAATTCATAATTCAATTCATGATTCATGATTCGATTCATGATTCATGTTTGAATTCATGATTCAATTCATGATTCATTTCATGATTCATGATTCAATTCATGATTCATGATTCGATTTATGATTCATTATTCAATTCATGATGCATGATTGAATTCGTGATTCATGATTCAATTCATGATTCATGATTCATTTCATGATTTATTTTATGATTCATGATTCCTGATTCAATTCATGATTCCTGATTCAATTCATGATTCATGATTCATTTCATGATTCATGATTCAATTCATGATTCAATGCATGATTTATGATTCAATACATGATTCATGATTTAATTCATGATTCATGATTCATGATTCATGATTCAATTTATAATTCATGATTCAATTCCTGATGCATGATTGAATTCGTGCTTCATGATTCAATTTATGATTCATGATTCATTTCATAATTCATGATTCCTGATTCAATTCATGATTCATGATTCAATTCATGATTCATGATTCATTTCATGATTCATGATTCAATTTATGATTCAATTCATGATTCAATTTATGATTCATAATTCATGATTCAATTTATGATTCATGATTCATGATTCGATTCATGATTCATAATTCAATTCATGATTCATGATTCAATTCATGATTCGTGATTCATGATTCATGATTCAGTTCATGATTCATGATTCGATTCATGATTCATAATTCATGATTCAATTCATGATTCATGATTCGATTTATGATTCATGATTCATGATTCAATTCATGATTAATGATTCAATTCATGATTCATTTCATGATTCATGATTCAATTCATGATTCATGATTCAATTCATGATTCATGATTCGATTCATGATTCATGTTTCAATTCATACTTCAATTCATGATTCATGATTCAATTCATGATTCAATGCATGATTCAATTCTTGATTCATGATTCATGATTCAATGCATGATTCAATTCTTGATTCAATTCATAATTCAATTCATGATTCATGATTCAATTCATGAATCATGATTCGATTCATGATTCATGTTTCAATTCATACTTCAATTCATGATTCATGATTCAATTCATGATTCAATGCATGATTCAATTCTTGATTCATGATTCATGATTCAATGCATGATTCAATTCTTGATTCAATTCATAATTCAATTCATGATTCATTTCATGATTCATGATTCAATTTATGATTCCTGATTCAATTATTGATTTATAATTCATGATTCATGATTTAATTCATGATTCATGATTCAATCCATGATTCATGATTCAGGATTCAATCCATGATTCATGATTCAGGATTCAATTCATGATTCATGATTCAATTCATGATTCATGATTCAATTCATGATTCATGATTCGTTTCATGATTCTTTTCATGATTCATGATTTAATTCATGATTCATGATTCATGATTCAATTCATGATTAATGATTTAATTCATGATTCATGATTAATGATTTAATTCATGATTCATGATTCATTTTATGATTCATGATTCATGATTCAATTCATGATTCAATTCATGATTCATGATTCGATTCATGATTCATAATTCAATTCATGATTTATGATTCATGATTCAATTCATGAATCATTATTTATGATTCAATTCATGATTCATGTTTCAATTCATGATTCGATTCATGATTCATGATTCATGATTCAATTCATGAATTATGATTCAATTCATGATTCATGATTCAATTCATGAATCATGATTCATGATTCGATTCATGATTCATTATTCATGATTCGAATCATGATTCATGATTCAATTCATGATTCATGATTCATGATTCAATTCATGATTCGATTCATGATTTATGATTCATGATTCGATATATGATTCATGATTAAATTCATGATTCATGATTTATGATTCAATTCATTATTCATGATTTATGATTCAATTCATGATTCATGATTCAATTCATGATTTGATTCATGATTCATGATTCATGATTCAATTCATGATTCATGATTCGATTCATGATTCATGATTCAATTCTTGATTCATGATTCGATTCATGATTCATGATTAAATTTATGATTCATGATTTATGATTCAATTCATGATTTATGATTTATTTCATGATTCAATTCATGATTCATGAATCTTGATTCAATTCATGATTTATTACATGATTCATGATTCGATTCATGATTCATGATTCAATTCATGATTCAATTCAGGATTTATGATTCAATTCATGATTCATGATTCAATTCATGATTCATGATTCAATTCATGATTCATGATTCATGATTCGATTTATTATTCATTATTCAATTCATGATGCATGATTCAATTCGTGATTCATGATTCAATTCATGATTCATGATTCATTTCATGATTCATTTCATGATTCATGATTCCTGATTCAATTCATGATTCCTGATTCAATTCATGATTTGATTCATGATTCATGATTCATGATTCAATTCATGATTCATGATTCGATTCATGATTCATGATTCAATTCTTGATTTATGATTCGATTCATGATTCATGATTAAATTTATGATTCATGATTTATGATTCAATTCATGATTTATGATTTATTTCATGATTTAATTCATGATTCATGAATATTGATTCAATTCATGATTTATTACATGATTCATGATTCGATTCATGATTCATGATTCAATTCATGATTCAATTCAGGATTTATGATTCAATTCATGATTCATGATTCAATTCATGATTCATGATTCAATTCATGATTCATGATACATGATTCGATTTATGATTCATTATTCAATTCATTATGCATGATTCAATTCGTGATTCATGATTCAATTTATGATTCATGATTCATTTCATGATTCATTTCATGATTCATGATTCCTGATTCAATTCATGATTCCTGATTCAATTCATGATTCATGATTCATTTCATGATTCATGATTCAATTCATGATTCGATTCATGATTTATGATTCAATACATGATTCATGATTCATGATTTAATTCATGATTCATGATTCATGATTCATGATTCGATTTATAATTCATGATTCAATTCCTGATGCATGATTGAATTCGTGATTCATGATTCAATTCATGATTCATGATTTATTTCATGATTCATTTCATGATTCATGATTCCTGATTCAATTCATGATTCATGATTCAATTCATGATTCATGATTCATTTCATGATTCATGATTCAATTCATGATTCAATTCATGATTTAATTTATGATTCATAATTCATGATTCAATTCATGAGTCAATTCATGATTAATGATTCATGATTCAATTCATGATTCATGATTCATGATTCGATTCATGATTCATAATTCAATTCATGATTCATGATTCAATTCATGATTCGTGATTCATGATTCATGATTCAGTTCATGATTCATGATTCGATTCATGATTCATGATTCATTTTATGATTCATGATTCAATTCATGATTTATGATTCAATTCATGATTCGATTCATGATTCATGATTCAATTCATGATTCATGACTCATGATTCAATTCATGATTCATGATTCAATTCATGACTCATGATTCAATTCATGATTCATGATTCATGATTCGATTCATGATTCATGATTCGAATCATGATTCGATTCATGATTTATGATTCATGATTCGATATATGATTCATGATTAAATTCATGATTCATGATTTATGATTCAATTCATGATTCATGATTTATGATTTAATTCATGATTCATGATTCAATTCATGATTTGATTCATGATTCATGATTCATGATTCAATTCATGATTCATGATTCGATTCATGATTCATGATTCAATTCTTGATTCATGATTCGATTCATGATTCATGATTAAATTTATGATTCATGATTTATGATTCAATTCATGATTTATGATTTATTTCATGATTCAATTCATGGTTCATGAATCTTGATTCAATTCATGATTTATTACATGATTCATGATTCGATTCATGATTCATGATTCAATTCATGATTCAATTCAGGATTTATGATTCAATTCATGATTCATGATTCAATTCATGATTCATGATTCATGATTCGATTTATGATTCATTATTCAATTCATGATGCATGATTCAATTCGTGATTCATGATTCAATTCATGATTCATGATTCATTTCATGATTCATTTCATGATTCATGATTCCTGATTCCTGATTCAATTCATGATTCATGATTCATTTCATGATTCATGATTCAATTCATGATTCGATTTATGATTTATGATTCAATACATGATTCATGATTCATGATTTAATTCATGATTCATGATTCATGATTCATAATTCGATTTATAATTCATGATTCAATTCCTGATGCATGATTGAATTCGTGATTCATGATTCAATTCATGATTCATGATTCATTTCATGATTCATGATTCCTGATTCAATTCATGATTCATGATTCAATTAATGATTCATGATTCATTTCATGATTCATGATTCAATTCATGATTCAATTCATGATTCAATTTATGATTCATAATTCATGATTCAATTCATGAGTCAATTCATGATTTATGATTCATGATTCAGTTCATGATTCATGATTCATGATTCGATTCATGATTCATAATTCAATTCATGATTCATGATTCAATTCATGATTCGTGATTCATGATTCATGATTCAGTTCATGATTCATGATTCGATTCATGATTCATAATTCATGATTCAATTCATGATTCATGATTCATGATTCGATTTATGATTCATGATTCATGATTCAATTCATGATTAATGATTCAATTCATAATTCAATTCATGATTCATGATTCGATTCATGATTCATGTTTGAATTCATGATTCAATTCATGATTCATGACTCATGATTCATGATTCAATTTATGATTCATGATTCAATTATTGATTTATAATTCATGATTCATGATTCAGTTCATGATTCATGATTCAATCCATGATTCATGATTCAGGATTCAATTCAAGATTCATGATTCAATTCATGATTCATGATTCGTTTCATGATTCTTTTCATGATTCATGATTTAATTCATGATTCATGATTCATGATTCATGATTCAATTCATGATTAATGATTTAATTCATGATTCATGATTCATTTTATGATTCATGATTCATGATTCAATTCATGATTCATGATTCAATTCATGATTCATGATTCAATTCATGATTCGATTCATGATTCATGATTCAATTCATGATTCATGACTCATGATTCAATTCATGATTCATGATTCAATTCATGATTCATGATTCAATTCATCATTCATGATTCATGATTCAATTCATGATTCATGATTCAATTCATCATTCATGATTCATGATTCAATTCATGATTCATGATTCAATACATGATTCATGATTCGATTCATGATTCATAAATCAATTCATGATTCATGATTCATGATTCAATTCATGATTTGATTCATGATTCATGATTCAATTCATGATTCATGATTCATGATTCAATTCATTATTCATGATTCAATTCATGATTCATGATTCAATTCATGATTCATGATTCGATTCATGATTCATGATTCGATTCATGATTCATGATTTATGATTTGATTCATGATTTATGATTGAATCCATGATTCATGATTCATGATTCAATTCATGATTCGATTCATGATTCATGATTCATGATTCAATTCATGATTCATGATTCAATTCATGATTCATGATTCATTTCATGATTCATTTCATGATTCATGATTCAATTCATGATTCATGATTTATGATACAATTCATGATTCATGATTCATGATTCAATTCATTAATCGATTCATGATTCATTATTCAATTCATGAGTCATGATTCGATTCATGATTCATGATTCAATTCTTGATTCATGATTCGATTCATGATTCATGATTACATTTATGGTTCATGAATCTTGATTCAATTCATGATTTATTTCATGATTCATGATTCGATTCATGATTCATGATTCATGATTCAATTCATAATTCAATTCATGATTTATTTCATGATTCCTGATTCGATTCATGATTCATGATTCAATTCATGATTCAATTCAGGATTTATGATTCAATTCATGATTCATGATTCAATTCATGATTCATGATTCATGATTTGATTTATGATTCATGATTCAATTCATGATGCATGATTCAATTCGTGATTCATGATTCAATTCATGATTCATGATTCATTTCATGATTCATTTCATGATTCAATTCATGATTCACGATTCCTGATTCAATTCATGATTCATGATTCAATTCATGATTCATGATTCATGATTCAATTCATGATTCATGATTCAATTCATGATTCATGATTCAATTAATGATTTATGATTCATGATTCAATTTATGATTCATGATTCGTTTCATGAATCATTATTCAATTCTTGATTCATGATTCATTTCATGATTTAATTCATGATTCATGATTCCTGATTCAATTCATGATTCATGATTCAATTCATGATTCATGATTCATGATTCAATTCATGATTCGATTCATGATTCATGATTCAATTTATGATTCATGATTCGTTTCATGAATCATTATTCAATTCTTGATTCATGATTCGATTTATGATTCATGATTAAATTCATGATTCATGATTTATGATTCAATTCATGATTCATGATTTATTTCATGATTCAATTCATGGTTCATGAATCTTGATTCAATTCATGATTTATTTCATGATTCATAATTCGATTCATGATTCATGATTCATGATTCAATTCATGATTCAATTCATGATTCATGATTCATGATTCAATTCATGATTCAATTCATGATTTATTCCATGATTCATGATTCGATTCATGATCATGATTCATGATTCAATTCATGATTCAATTCATGATTTATGATTCAATTCATGATTCATGATTTATGATTCATGATTCATGATTCGATTTATAATTCAAGATTCAATTAATGATGCATGATTCAATTCGTGATTCATGATTCAATTCATGATTCATGATTCATTTCATGATTCATTTCATGATTCATGATTCCTGATTCAATTCATGATTCAATTCATGATTCAATTTATGATTCATAATTCATGATTCAATTCATGATTCAATTCATGATTCATGATTCAATTCATGATTTATGATTCATGATTCGATTCATGATTCATGATTCAATTCATGATTCATGATTCAATTCATGATTCGTGATTCATGATTCATGATTCAATTCATGATTCATGATTCGATTCATGATTCATGATTCATGATTCAATTCATGATTCATGATTCATGATTCGATTTATGATTCATGATTCAATTCATGATTAATGATTCATGATTCGATTCATGATTCATGATTCAATTCATGATTCGTGATTCATTTCATGATTCATTTCATGATTCATGATTCAATTCAAGATTCATGATTCAGTTCATGATTCATTTCATGATTCATTTCATGATTCATGATTCCTGATTCAATTCATGATTCATGATTCAATTCATGATTCATAATTCAATTCATGATTTAATTCATGATTCAACTTATGATTTATAATTCATGATTCAATTCATGATTCAATTCATGATGCATGATTCATGATTCAATTCATGATTCATGATTCATGATTAAAATCATGATTCATGATTCAATTCATGAATCATGATTCGATTCATGATTCATGTTTCAATTCTTGATTCAATTCATAATTAAATTCATGATTCATGATTCAATTCATGATTCATGATTTATGATTCAATGCATGATTCATGATTCATGATTCAATGCATGATTCAATTCTTGATTCAATTCATAATTCAATTCATGATTCATGATTCGATTCATGATTCATGTTTGAATTCATGATTCAATTCATGATTCATTTCATAATTCATGATTTAATTCATGATTCATGAATCAATTCTTGATTTATGATTCATGATTCATGATTCAATTCATGATTCATGATTCAATTCATGATTCATGATTCAATTCATGATTCATGATTCAATTCATGATTCAATTCATGATTTATTTCATGATTCATGATTCGATTCATGATCATGATTCATGATTCAATTCATGATTCAATTCATGATTTATGATTCAATTCATGATTCATGATTTATGATTCATGATTCATGATTCGATTTATAATTCAAGATTCAATTAATGATGCATGATTCAATTCGTGATTCATGATTCAATTCATGATTCATGATTCATTTCATGATTCATTTCATGATCCATTTCATGATTAATTTTATGATTCATGATTCCTGATTCAATTCATGATTCATGATTCAATTCATGATTCAATTTATGATTCATAATTCATGATTCAATTCATGATTCAATTCATGATTCATGATTCATGATTCAATTCATGATTTATGATTCATGATTCGATTCATGATTCATGATTATATTCATGATTCATGATTCAATTCATGATTTGTGATTCATGATTCATGATTCAATTCATGATTCATGATTCATGATTCAATTCATTAATCGATTCATGATTCATTATTCAATTCATGAGTCATGATTCGATTCATGATTCATGATTCAATTCTTGATTCATGATTCGATTCATGATTCATGATTACATTTATGGTTCATGAATCTTGATTCAATTCATGATTTATTTCATGATTCATGATTCGATTCATTATTCATGATTCATGATTCAATTCATGATTCAATTCATGATTTATTTCATGATTCCTGATTCGATTCATGATTCATGATTCAATTCATGATTCAATTCAAGATTTATGATTCAATTCATGATTCATGATTCAATTCATGATTCATGATTCATGATTTGATTTATGATTCATGATTCAATTCATGATGCATGATTCAATTCGTGATTCATGATTCAATTCATGATTCATGATTCATTTCATGATTCAATTCATGATTAACGATTCCTGATTCAATTCATGATTCATGATTCAATTCATGATTCATGATTCATGATTCAATTCATGATTCATGATTCAATTCATGATTCATGATTCAATTCATGATTCATGATTCAATTAATGATTTATGATTCATGATTCAATTTATGATTCATGATTCGTTTCATGAATCATTATTCAATTCTTGATTCATGATTCATTTCATGATTTAATTCATGATTCATGATTCCTGATTCAATTCATGATTCATGATTCAATTCATGATTCATGATTCATGATTCAATTCATGATTCGATTCATGATTCATGATTCAATTTATTATTCATGATTCGTTTCATGAATCATTATTCAATTCTTGATTCATGATTCGATTTATGATTCATAATTAAATTCATGATTCATGATTTATGATTCAATTCATGATTCATGATTTATTTCATGATTCAATTCATGGTTCATGAATCTTGATTCAATTCATGATTTATTTCATGATTCATAATTCGATTCATGATTCATGATTCATGATTCAATTCATGATTCAATTCATGATTCATGATTCATGATTCAATTCATGATTCAATTCATGATTCATGATTCAATTCATGATTTATGATTCATGATTCGATTCATGATTCATGATTCAATTCATGATTCATGATTCAATTCATGATTCGTGATTCATGATTCATGATTCAATTCATGATTCATGATTCGATTCATAATTCATGATTCATGATTCAATTCATGATTCATGATTCATGATTCGATTTATGATTCATGATTCAATTCATGATTAATGATTCATGATTCGATTCATGATTCATGATTCAATTCATGATTCGTGATTCATTTCATGATTCATTTCATGATTCATGATTCAATTCAAGATTCATGATTCAGTTCATGATTCATTTCATGATTCATTTCATGATTCATGATTCCTGATTCAATTCATGATTCATGATTCAATTCATGATTCATAATTCAATTCATGATTTAATTCATGATTCAACTTATGATTTATAATTCATGATTCAATTCATGATTCAATTCATGATGCATGATTCATGATTCAATTCATGATTCATGATTCATGATTAAAATCATGATTCATGATTCAATTCATGAATCATGATTCGATTCATGATTCATGTTTCAATTCTTGATTCAATTCATAATTAAATTCATGATTCATGATTCAATTCATGATTCATGATTTATGATTCAATGCATGATTCATGATTCATGATCTAATGCATGATTCAATTCTTGATTTAATTCATAATTCAATTCATGATTCATGATTCGATTCATGATTCATGTTTGAATTCATGATTCAATTCATGATTCATTTCATAATTCATGATTTAATTCATGATTCATGAATCAATTCTTGATTTATGATTCATGATTCATGATTCAATTCATGATTCATGATTCAATTCATGATTCATGATTCAATTCATGATTCATGATTCATGATTCAATTCATGATTCAATTCATAATTTATTTCATGATTCATGATTCGATTCATGATCATGATTCATGATTCAATTCATGATTCAATTCATGATTTATGATTCAATTCATGATTCATGATTTATGATTCATGATTCATGATTCGATTTATAATTCAAGATTCAATTAATGATGCATGATTCAATTCGTGATTCATGATTCAATTCATGATTCATGATTCAATTCATGATTCAATTCATGATTCATGATTCATGATTCAATTCATGATTCAATTCATGATTTATTCCATGATTCATGATTCGATTCATGATCATGATTCATGATTCAATTCATGATTCAATTCATGATTTATGATTCAATTCATGATTCATGATTTATGATTCATGATTCATGATTCGATTTATAATTCAAGATTCAATTAATGATGCATGATTCAATTCGTGATTCATGATTCAATTCATGATTCATGATTCATTTCATGATTCATTTCATGATTCATGATTCCTGATTCATTTCATGATTCAATTCATGATTCAATTTATGATTCATAATTCATGATTCAATTCATGATTCAATTCATGATTCATGATTCAATTCATGATTTATGATTCATGATTCGATTCATGATTCATGATTCAATTCATGATTCATGATTCAATTCATGATTCGTGATTCATGATTCATGATTCAATTCATGATTCATGATTCGATTCATGATTCATGATTCATGATTCAATTCATGATTCATGATTCATGATTCGATTTATGATTCATGATTCAATTCATGATTAATGATTCATGATTCGATTCATGATTCATGATTCAATTCATGATTCGTGATTCATTTCATGATTCATTTCATGATTCATGATTCAATTCATGATTCATGATTCATTTCATGATTCAATTCATGATTAACGATTCCTGATTCAATTCATGATTCATGATTCAATTCATGATTCATGATTCATGATTCAATTCATGATTCATGATTCAATTCATGATTCATGATTCAATTAATGATTTATGATTCATGATTCAATTTATGATTCATGATTCGTTTCATGAATCATTATTCAATTCTTGATTCATGATTCATTTCATGATTTAATTCATGATTCATGATTCCTGATTCAATTCATGATTCATGATTCAATTCATGATTCATGATTCATGATTCAATTCATGATTCGATTCATGATTCATGATTCAATTTATTATTCATGATTCGTTTCATGAATCATTATTCAATTCTTGATTCATGATTCGATTTATGATTCATGATTAAATTCATGATTCATGATTTATGATTCAATTCATGATTCATGATTTATTTCATGATTCAATTCATGGTTCATGAAACTTGATTCAATTCATGATTTATTTCATGATTCATAATTCGATTCATGATTCATGATTCAATTCATGATTCAATTCATGATTCATGATTCATGATTCAATTCATGATTCAATTCATGATTCATGATTCAATTCATGATTTATGATTCATGATTCGATTCATGATTCATGATTCAATTCATGATTCATGATTCAATTCATGATTCGTGATTCATGATTCATGATTCAATTCATGATTCATGATTCGATTCATAATTCATGATTCATGATTCAATTCATGATTCATGATTCATGATTCGATTTATGATTCATGATTCAATTCATGATTAATGATTCATGATTCGATTCATGATTCATGATTCAATTCATGATTCGTGATTCATTTCATGATTCATTTCATGATTCATGATTCAATTCAAGATTCATGATTCAGTTCATGATTCATTTCATGATTCATTTCATGATTCATGATTCCTGATTCAATTCATGATTCATGATTCAATTCATGATTCATAATTCAATTCATGATTTAATTCATGATTCAACTTATGATTTATAATTCATGATTCAATTCATGATTCAATTCATGATGCATGATTCATGATTCAATTCATGATTCATGATTCATGATTAAAATCATGATTCATGATTCAATTCATGAATCATGATTCGATTCATGATTCATGTTTCAATTCTTGATTCAATTCATAATTAAATTCATGATTCATGATTCAATTCATGATTCATGATTTATGATTCAATGCATGATTCAATTCTTGATTTAATTCATAATTCAATTCATGATTCATGATTCGATTCATGATTCATGTTTGAATTCATGATTCAATTCATGATTCATTTCATAATTCATGATTTAATTCATGATTCATGAATCAATTCTTGATTTATGATTCATGATTCATGATTCAATTCATGATTCATGATTCAATTCATGATTCATGATTCATGATTCAATTCATGATTCAATTCATAATTTATTTCATGATTCATGATTCGATTCATGATCATGATTCATGATTCAATTCATGATTCAATTCATGATTTATGATTCAATTCATGATTCATGATTTATGATTCATGATTCATGATTCGATTTATAATTCAAGATTCAATTAATGATGCATGATTCAATTCGTGATTCATGATTCAATTCATGATTCATGATTCATTTCATGATTCAATTCATGATCCATTTCATGATTAATTTTATGATTCATGATTCCTGATTCAATTCATGATTCATGATTCAATTCATGATTCAATTTATGATTCATAATTCATGATTCAATTCATGATTCAATTCATGATTCATGATTCATGATTCAATTCATGATTTATGATTCATGATTCGATTCATGATTCATGATTATATTCATGATTCATGATTCAATTCATGATTTGTGATTCATGATTCATGATTCAATTCATGATTCATGATTCGATTCATGATTCATGATTCGATTCATGATTCATGATTCATGATTCAATTCATGATTCATGATTCATGATTCGATTTATGATTCATGATTCAATTCATGATTAATGATTCATGATTCGATTCATGATTCATGATTCAATTCATGATTCGTGATTCATTTCATGATTCATTTCATGATTCAAGATTCAATTTAAGATTCATGATTCAGTTCATGATTCATTTCATGATTCATTTCATGATTCATGATTCCTGATTCAATTCATGATTCATGATTCAATTCATGATTCATAATTCAATTCATGATTTAATTCATGATTCAACTTATGATTTAAATTCATGATTCAATTCATGATTCAATTCATGATGCATGATTCATGATTCAATTCATGATTCATGATTCATGATTCGATTTATGATTCATTATTCAATTCATGATGCATGATTCAATTCGTGATTCATGATTCAATTCATGATTCATGATTCATTTCATGATTCATTTCATGATTCATGATTCCTGATTCAATTCAGGATTCCTGATTCAAATTATGATTCATGATTCATTTCATGATTCATGATTCAATTCATGATTCGATTTATGATTTATGATTCAATACATGATTCATGATTTTATTCATGATTTATGATTCATGATTCATGATTCGATTTATAATTCATGATTCAATTCCGAATGCATGATTGAATTCGTGATTCATGATTCAATTCATGATTCATGATTCATTTCATGATTCATTTCATGATTCATGATTCCTGATTCAATTCATGATTCATGATTCAATTAATGATTCATGATTCATTTCATGATTCATGATTCAATTCATGATTCAATTCATGATTCAATTTATGATTCATAATTCATGATTCAATTCATGAGTCAATTCATGATTCATGATTCATGATTCAGTTCATGATTCATGATTCATGATTCGATTCATGATTCATAATTCAATTCATGATTCATGATTCAATTCATGATTCGTGATTCATGATTCATGATTCAGTTCATGATTCATGATTCGATTCATGATTCATAATTCATGATTCAATTCATGATTCATGATTCATGATTCAATTTATGATTCATGATTCATGATTCAATTCATGATTAATGATTCAATTCATGATTCATTTCATGAATCATGATTCATGATTCAATTCATGATTCATGATTCAATTCATGAATCATGATTCGATTCATGATTCATGTTTCAATTCATACTTCAATTCATGATTCATGATTCAATTCATGATTCAATGCATGATTCAATTCTTGATTCATGATTCATGATTCAATGCATGATTCAATTCTTGATTCAATTCATAATTCAATTCATGATTCATGATTCGATTCATGATTCATGTTTGTATTCATGATTCAATTCATGATTCATGACTCATGATTCATGATTCAATTTATGATTCATGATTCAATTATTGATTTATAATTCATGATTCATGATTCAGTTCATGATTCATGATTCAATCCATGATTCATGATTCAGGATTCAATTCATGATTCATGATTCAATTCATGATTCATGATTCGTTTCATGATTCTTTTCATGATTCATGATTTAATTCATGATTCATGATTCATGATTCAATTCATGATTAATGATTTAATTCATGATTCATGATTCAATTCATGATTCATGATTCAATTCATAATTCATGATTCAATTCATGATTCGATTCATGATTCATGATTCAATTCATGATTCATGACTCATGATTCAATTCATGATTCATGATTCAAGTCATCATTCATGATTCATGATTCAATTCATGATTCATGATTCAATTCATCATTCATGATTCATGATATAATTCATGATTCATGATTCAATACATGATTCATGATTCGATTCATGATTCATAATTCAATTCATGATTCATGATTCAATTCATGATTCGATTCATGATTCATGATTCAATTCATGATTCATGATTCATGATTCAATTCATTATTCATGATTCAATTCATGATTCATGATTCATGATTCAATTCATGATTCATGATTCGATTCATGATTCATGATTCGATTCATGATTCATGATCTATGATTCGATTCATGATTTATGATTGAATTCATGATTCATGATTCAATTCATGATTCGATTCATGATTCATGATTCGATATATGATTCATGATTAAATTCATGATTCATGATTTATGATACAATTCATGATTCATGATTCATGATTCAATTCATGATTCGATTCATGATTCATTATTCAATTCATGAGTCATGATTCGATTCATGATTCATGATTCAATTCTTGATTCATGATTCGATTCATGATTCATGATTCGATTCATGATTCATGATTCAATTCATGATTCAATTCATGATTTATTTCATGATTCCTGATTCGATTCATGATTCATGATTCAATTCATGATTCAATTCAGGATTTATGATTCAATTCATGATTCATGATTCAATTCATGATTCATGATTTGATTTATGATTCATGATTCAATTCATGATGCATGATTCAATTCGTGATTCATGATTCAATTCATGATTCATTTCATGATTCAATTCATGATTCATGATTCCTGATTCAATTCATGATTCATGATTCATGATTCATGATTCAATTCATGATTCATGATTCAATTCATGATTCATGATTCAATTCATGATTTATGATTCATGATTTAATTTATGATTCATGATTCGTTTCATGAATCATTATTCAATTCTTGATTCATGATTCATTTCATGATTTAATTCATGATTCATGATTCCAGATTCAATTCATGATTCATGATTCAATTCATGATTCATGATTCATGATTCAATTCATGATTCGATTCATGATTCATGATTCATGATTCAATTTATGATTCATGATCCGTTTCATGAATCATTATTCAATTCTTGATTCATGATTCGATTTATGATTCATGATTAAATTCATGATTCATGATTTATGATTCAATTCATGATTCATGATTTATTTCATGATTCAATTCATGGTTCATGAATCTTGATTGAATTCATGATTTATTTCATGATTCATAATTCGATTCATGATTCAAGATTCATGATTCATGATTCATGATTCAATTCATGATTCAATTCATGATTCATGATTCATGATTCAATTCATGATTCAATTCATGATTTATTCCATGATTCATGATTCGATTCATGATCATGATTCATGATTCAATTCATGATTCAATTCATGATTTATGATTCAATTCATGATTCATGATTTATTATTCATGATTCATGATTCGATTTATAATTCAAGATTCAATTAATGATGCATGATTCAATTCGTGATTCATGATTCATGATTCATTTCATGATTCATTTCATGATTCATTTCATGATTCATGATTCCTGATTCAATTCATGATTCATAATTCAATTCATGATTCAATTTATGATTCATAATTCATGATTCAATTCATGATTCAATTCATGATTCATGATTCAATTCATGATTTATGATTCATGATTCGATTCATGATTCATGATTCAATTCATGATTCATGATTCAATTCATGATTCATGATTCATGATTCAATTCATGATTCATGATTCGATTCATGATTCATGATTCATGATTCAATTCATGATTCATGATTCATGATTCGATTTATGATTCATGATTCAATTCATGATTAATGATTCATGATTCGATTCATGATTCAATTCATGATTCGTGATTCATTTCATGATTCATTTCATGATTCATGATTCAATTTAAGATTCATGATTCAGTTCATGATTCATTTCATGATTCATTTCATGATTCATGATTCCTGATTCAATTCATGATTCATGATTCAATTCATGATTCATAATTCAATTCATGATTTAATTCATGATTCAACTTATGATTTATAATTCATGATTCAATTCATGATTCAATTCATGATGCATGATTCATGATTCAATTCATGATTCATGATTCATGATTAAAATCATGATTCATGATTCAATTCATGAATCATGATTCGATTCATGATTCATGTTTCAATTCATGATTCAATTCTTGATTCAATTCATAATTAAATTCATGATTCATGATTCAATTCATGATTCATGATTTATGATTCAATGCATGATTCATGATTCATGATTCAATGCATGATTCAATTCTTGATTCAATTCATAATTCAATTCATGATTCATGATTCGATTCATGATTCATGTTTGAATTCATGATTCAATTCATGATTCATTTCATAATTCATGATTCAATTCATGATTCATGAATCAATTCTTGATTTATGATTCATGATTCATGATTCAATTCATGATTCATGATTCAATTCATGATTCATGATTCATGATTCAATTCATGATTCAATTAATGATTTATTTCATGATTCATGATTCGATTCATGATCATGATTCATGATTCAATTCATGATTCAATTCATGATTTATGATTCAATTCATGATTCATGATTTATGATTCATGATTCATGATTCGATTTATAATTCAAGATTCAATTAATGATGCATGATTCAATTCGTGATTCATGATTCAATTCATGATTCATGATTCATTTCATGATTCATTTCATGATCCATTTCATGATTCATTTTATGATTCATGATTCCTGATTCAATTCATGATTCATGATTCAATTCATGATTCAATTTATGATTCATAATTCATGATTCAATTCATGATTCAATTCATGATTCATTTCATGATCCATTTCATGATTCATTTTATGATTCATGATTCCTGATTCAATTCATGATTCATGATTCAATTCATGATTCAATTTATGATTCATAATTCATGATTCAATTCATGATTCAATTCATGATTCATGATTCATGATTCAATTCATGATTTATGATTCATGATTCGATTCATGATTCATGATTCAATTCATGATTCATGATTCAATTCATGATTCGTGATTCATGATTCATGATTCAATTCATGATTCATGATTCGATTCATGATTCATGATTCATGATTCAATTCATGATTCATGATTCATGATTCGATTTATGATTCATGATTCAATTCATGATTAATGATTCATGATTCGATTCATGATTCATGATTCAATTCATGATTCGTGATTCATTTCATGATTCATTTCATGATTCATGATTCAATTTAAGATTCATGATTCAGTTCATGATTCATTTCATGATTCATTTCATGATTCATGATTCCTAATTCAATTCATGATTCATGATTCAATTCATGATTCATAATTCAATTCATGATTTAATTCATGATTCAACCCATGATTTAAATTCATGATTCAATTCATGATTCAATTCATGATGCATGATTCATGATTCAATTCATGATTCATGATTCATGATTCAAATCATGATTCATGATTCAATTCATGAATCATAATTCGATTCATGATTCATGTTTCAATTCATGATTCAATTCTTGATTCAATTCATAATTAAATTCATGATTCATGATTCAATTCATGATTCATGATTTATGATTCAATGCATGATTCATGATTCATGATTCAATGCATGATTCAATTCTTGATTCAATTCATAATTCAATTCATGATTCATGATTCGATTCATGATTCATGTTTGAATTCATGATTTAATTCATGATCCATTTCATAATTCATGATTCAATTCATGATTCATGAATCAATTCTTGATTTATGATTCATGATTCATGATTCAATTCATGATTCATGATTCAATTCATGATTCATGATTCAATTCATGATTCATGATTCATGATTCAATTCATGATTCAATTCATGATTTATTTCATGATTCATGATTCGATTCATGATCATGATTCATGATTCAATTCATGATTCAATTCATGATTTATGATTCAATTCATGATTCATGATTTATGATTCATGATTCATGATTCGATTTATAATTCAAGATTCAATTAATGATGCATGATTCAATTCGTGATTCATGATTCAATTCATGATTCATGATTCATTTCATGATTCATTTCATGATTCATTTCATGATTCATGATTCCTGATTCAATTCATGATTCATGATTCAATTCATGATTCAATTTATGATTCATAATTCATGATTCAATTCATGATTCAATTCATGATTCATGATTCATGATTCATGATTCATGATTCAATTCATGATTTATGATTCATGATTCGATTCATGATTCATGATTCAATTCATGATTCATGATTCAATTCATGATTCATGATTCGATTCATGATTCATGATTCATGATTCAATTCATGATTCATGATTCATGATTCGATTTATGATTCATGATTCAATTCATGATTAATGATTCATGATTCGATTCATGATTCATGATTCAATTCATGATTTGTGATTCATTTCATGATTCATTTCATGATTCATGATTCAATTTAAGATTCATGATTCAGTTCATGATTCATTTCATGATTCATTTCATGATTCATGATTCCTGATTCAATTCATGATTCATGCTTTAATTCATGATTCATAATTCAATTCATGATTTAATTCATGATTCAACGTATGATTTATAATTCATGATTCAATTCATGATTCAATTCATGATGCATGATTCATGATTCAATTCATGATTCATGATTCATGATTCAAACCATGATTCATGATTCAATTCATGAATCATGATTCGATTCATGATTCATGTTTCAATTCATGATTCAATTCTTGATTCAATTCATAATTAAATTCATGATTCATGATTCAATTCATGATTCATGATTTATGATTCAATGCATGATTCATGATTCATGATTCAAAGCATGATTCAATTCTTGATTCAATTCATAATTCAATTCATGATTCATGATTCGATTCATGATTCATGTTTGAATTCATGATTCAATTCATGATTCATTTCATAATTCATGATTCAATTCATGATTCATGAATCAATTCTTGATTTATGATTCATGATTCATGATTCAATTCATGATTCAATTCATGATTCATGATTCAATTCATGATTCATGATTCATGATTCAATTCATGATTCAATTCATGATTCATGATTCAATTCATGATTCATGATTCATGATTCAATTCATGATTCAATTCATGATTTATTTCATGATTCATGATTCGATTCATGATCATGATTCATGATTCAATTCATGATTCAATTCATGATTTATGATTCAATTCATTATTCAATTCATGATTTATGATTCAATTCATGATTTATGATTTATGATTCATGATTCATGATTCAATTTATTATTCAAGATTCAATTAATGATGCATGATTCAATTCGTGATTCATGATTCAATTCATGATTCATGATTCAATTCATGATTCATGAATCATTTCATGATTCATTTCATGATTCATTTCATGATTCATTTCATGATTCATGATTTAATTTAAGATTCATGATTCAGTTCATGATTCATTTCATGATTCATTTCATGATTCATGATTCCTGATTGAATTCATGATTCATGATTCAATTCATGATTCATAATTCAATTCATGATTTAATTCATGATTCAACTTATGATTTAAATTCATGATTCAATTCATGATTCAATTCATGATGCATGATTCATGATTCAATTCATGATTCATGATTCAAATCATGATTCATGATTCAATTCATGAATCATGATTCGATTCATGATTCATGTTTCAATTCATGATTCAATTCTTGATTCAATTCATAATTAAATTCATGATTCATGATTCAATTCATGATTCATGATTTATGATTCAATGCATGATTCATGATTTATGATTCAATGCATGATTCAATTCTTGATTCAATTCATAATTCAATTCATGATTCATGATTCGATTCATGATTCATGTTTGAATTTATGATTCAATTCATGATTCATTTCATAATTCATGATTCAATTCATGATTCATGAATCAATTCTTGATTTATGATTCATGATTCAATTCATGATTCATGATTCAATTCATGATTCATGATTCAATTCATGATTCATGATTCATGATTCAATTCATGATTCAATTCATGATTTATTTCATGATTCATGATTCGATTCATGATCATGATTCAATTCATGATTCAATTCATGATTTATGATTCAATTCATGATTCATGATTTATGATTCATGATTCATGATTCGATTTATAATTGAAGATTCAATTAATGATGCATGATTCAATTCGTGATTCATGATTCAATTCATGATTCATGATTCATTTCGATTCATTTCATGATTCATTTCATGATTCATTTCATGATTCATGATTCCTGATTCAATTCATGATTCATGATTCAATTCATGATTCAATTTATGATTCATAATTCATGATTCAATTCATGATTCAATTCATGATTCATGATTCATGATTCAATTCAAGATTTATGATTCATGATTCGATTCATGATTCATGATTCAATTCATGATTCGTGATTCAATTCATGATTCGTGATTCATGATTCATGATTCATGATTCAATTCATGATTCATGATTCAATTCATGATTCATGATTCGATTCATGATTCATGATTCATGATTCAATTCATGATTCATGATTCATGATTCGATTTATGATTCATGATTCAATTCATGATTAATGATTCATGATTCGATTCATGATTCATGATTCAATTCATGATTTGTGATTCATTTCATGATTCATTTCATGATTCATGATTCAATTTAAGATTCATAATTCAGTTCATGATTCATTTCATGATTCATTTCATGATTCATGATTCCTGATTCAATTCATGATTCATGATTCAATTCATGATTCATAATTCAATTCATGATTTAATTCATGATTCAACGTATGATTTATAATTCATGATTCAATTCATGATGCATGATTCATGATTCAATTCATGATTCATGATTCATGATTCAAATCATGATTCATGATTCAATTCATGAATCATGATTCGATTTATGATTCATGTTTTAATTCATGATTCAATTCTTGATTCAATTCATAATTAAATTCATGATTCATGATTCAATTCATGATTCATGATTTATGATTCAATGCATGATTCAATTCTTGATTCAATTCATAATTCAATTCATGATTCATGATTCGATTCATTATTCATGATTCAATTCATGATTCATGATTCATGATTCAATTCATTATTCATGATTCAATTCATGATTCATGATTCATGATTCAATTCATGATTCATGATTCATGATTCGATTCATGATTCATGATTCGATTCATGATTCATGATTTATGATTCGATTCATGATTTATGATTCGATATATGATTCATGATTAAATTCATGATTCATGATTTATGATACAATTCATGATTCATGATTCATGATTCAATTCATGATTCGATTCATAATTCATTATTCAATTCATGAGTCATGATTCGATTCATGATTCATGATTCAATTCTTGATTCATGATTCGATTCATGATTCATGATTACATTTATGGTTCATGAATCTTGATTCAATTCATGATTTATTTCATGATTCATGATTCGATTCATGATTCATGATTCATGATTCAATTCATGATTCAATTCATGATTTATTTCATGATTCCTGATTCGATTCATGATTCATGATTCATGATTCAATTCATGATTCAATTCAGGATTTATGATTCAATTCATGATTCATGATTCAATTCATGATTCATGATTCATGATTTGATTTATGATTCATGATTCAATTCATGATGCATGATTCAATTCGTGATTCATGATTCAATTCATGATTCATGATTCATTTCATGATTCAATTCATGATTCATGATTCCTGATTCAATTCATGATTCATGATTCATGATTCATGATTCAATTCATGATTCATGATTCAATTCATGATTCATGATTCAATTCATGATTTATGATTCATGATTTAATTTATGATTCATGATTCGTTTCATGAATCATTATTCAATTCTTGATTCATGATTCATTTCATGATTTAATTCATGATTCATGATTCCAGATTCAATTCATGATTCATGATTCAATTCATGATTCATGATTCATGATTCAATTCATGATTCGATTCATGATTCATGATTCATGATTCAATTTATGATTCATGATCCGTTTCATGAATCATTATTCAATTCTTGATTCATGATTCGATTTATGATTCATGATTAAATTCATGATTCATGATTTATGATTCAATTCATGATTCATTATTTATTTCATGATTCAATTCATGGTTCATGAATCTTGATTCAATTCATGATTTATTTCATGATTCATAATTCGATTCATGATTCATGATTCATGATTCATGATTCATGATTCAATTCATGATTCAATTCATGATTCATGATTAATGATTCAATTCATGATTCAATTCATGATTTATTCCATGATTCATGATTCGATTCATGATCATGATTTATTATTCATGATTCATGATTCGATTTATAATTCAAGATTCAATTAATGATGCATGATTCAATTCGTGATTCATGATTCATGATTCATTTCATGATTCATTTCATGATTCATTTCATGATTCATGATTCAATTCATGATTTATGATTCATGATTCGATTCATGATTCATGATTCAATTCATGATTCATGATTCGATTCATGATTCATGATTCAATTCATGATTCATGATTCATGATTCGATTTATGATTCATGATTCAATTCATGATTAATGATTCATGATTCGATTCATGATTCAATTCATGATTCGTGATTCATTTCATGATTCATTTCATGATTCATGATTCAATTTAAGATTCATGATTCAGTTCATGATTCATTTCATGATTCATTTCATGATTCATGATTCCTGATTCAATTCATGATTCATGATTCAATTCATGATTCATAATTCAATTCATGATTTAATTCATGATTCAACTTATGATTTATAATTCATGATTCAATTCATGATTCAATTCATGATGCATGATTCATGATTCAATTCATGATTCATGATTCATGATTAAAATCATGATTCATGATTCAATTCATGAATCATGATTCGATTCATGATTCATGTTTCAATTCATGATTCAATTCTTGATTCAATTCATAATTAAATTCATGATTCATGATTCAATTCATGATTCATGATTTATGATTCAATGCATGATTCATGATTCATGATTCAATGCATGATTCAATTCTTGATTCAATTCATAATTCAATTCATGATTCATGATTCGATTCATGATTCATGTTTGAATTCATGATTCAATTCATGATTCATTTCATAATTCATGATTCAATTCATGATTCATGAATCAATTCTTGATTTATGATTCATGATTCATGATTCAATTCATGATTCATGATTCAATTCATGATTCATGATTCATGATTCAATTCATGATTCAATTAATGATTTATTTCATGATTCATGATTCGATTCATGATCATGATTCATGATTCAATTCATGATTCAATTCATGATTTATGATTCAATTCATGATTCATGATTTATGATTCATGATTCATGATTCGATTTATAATTCAAGATTCAATTAATGATGCATGATTCAATTCGTGATTCATGATTCAATTCATGATTCATGATTCATTTCATGATTCATTTCATGATCCATTTCATGATTCATTTTATGATTCATGATTCCTGATTCAATTCATGATTCATGATTCAATTCATGATTCAATTTATGATTCATAATTCATGATTCAATTCATGATTCAATTCATGATTCATGATTCATGATTCAATTCATGATTTATGATTCATGATTCGATTCATGATTCATGATTCAATTCATGATTCATGATTCAATTCATGATTCGTGATTCATGATTCATGATTCAATTCATGATTCATGATTCGATTCATGATTCATGATTCATGATTCAATTCATGATTCATGATTCATGATTCGATTTATGATTCATGATTCAATTTATGATTAATGATTCATGATTCGATTCATGATTCATGATTCAATTCATGATTCGTGATTCATTTCATGATTCATTTCATGATTCATGATTCAATTTAAGATTCATGATTCAGTTCATGATTCATTTCATGATTCATTTCATGATTCATGATTCCTGATTCAATTCATGATTCATGATTCAATTCATGATTCATAATTCAACTCATGATTTAATTCATGATTCAACTTATGATTTAAATTCATGATTCAATTCATGATTCAATTCATGATGCATGATTCATGATTCAATTCATGATTCATGATTCATGATTCAAATCATGATTCATGATTCAATTCATGAATCATAATTCGATTCATGATTCATGTTTCAATTCATGATTCAATTCTTGATTCAATTCATAATTAAATTCATGATTCATGATTCAATTCATGATTCATGATTTATGATTCAATGCATGATTCATGATTCATGATTCAATGCATGATTCAATTCTTGATTCAATTCATAATTCAATTCATGATTCATGATTCGATTCATGATTCATGTTTGAATTCATGATTCAATTCATGATCCATTTCATAATTCATGATTCAATTCATGATTCATGAATCAATTCTTGATTTATGATTCATGATTCATGATTCAATTCATGATTCATGATTCAATTCATGATTCATGATTCAATTCATGATTCATGATTCATGATTCAATTCATGATTAAATTCATGATTTATTTCATGATTCATGATTCGATTCATGATCATGATTCATGATTCAATTCATGATTCAATTCATGATTTATGATTCAATTCATGATTCATGATTTATGATTCATGATTCATGATTCGATTTATAATTCAAGATTCAATTAATGATGCATGATTCAATTCGTGATTCATGATTCAATTCATGATTCATGATTCATTTCATGATTCATTTCATGATTCATGATTCCTGATTCAATTCATGATTCATGATTCAATTCATGATTCAATTTATGATTCATAATTCATGATTCAATTCATGATTCAATTCATGATTCATGATTCATGATTCATGATTCATGATTCAATTCATGATTTATGATTCATGATTCGATTCATGATTCATGATTCAATTCATGATTCATGATTCAATTCATGATTCATGATTCGATTCATGATTCATGATTCATGATTCAATTCATGATTCATGATTCATGATTCGATTTATGATTCATGATTCAATTCATGATTAATGATTCATGATTCGATTCATGATTCATGATTCAATTCATGATTTGTGATTCATTTCATGATTCATTTCATGATTCATGATTCAATTTAAGATTCATGATTCAGTTCATGATTCATTTCATGATTCATTTCATGATTCATGATTCCTGATTCAATTCATGATTCATGCTTTAATTCATGATTCATAATTCAATTCATGATTTAATTCATGATTCAACGTATGATTTATAATTCATGATTCAATTCATGATTCAATTCATGATGCATGATTCATGATTCAATTCATGATTCATGATTCATGATTCAAACCATGATTCATGATTCAATTCATGAATCATGATTCGATTCATGATTCATGTTTCAATTCATGATTCAATTCTTGATTCAATTCATAATTAAATTCATGATTCATGATTCAATTCATGATTCATGATTTATGATTCAATGCATGATTCATGATTCATGATTCAAAGCATGATTCAATTCTTGATTCAATTCATAATTCAATTCATGATTCATGATTCGATTCATGATTCATGTTTGAATTCATGATTCAATTCATGATTCATTTCATAATTCATGATTCAATTCATGATTCATGAATCAATTCTTGATTTATGATTCATGATTCATGATTCAATTCATGATTCAATTCATGATTCATGATTCAATTCATGATTCATGATTCATGATTCAATTCATGATTCAATTCATGATTCATGATTCAATTCATGATTCATGATTCATGATTCAATTCATGATTCAATTCATGATTTATTTCATGATTCATGATTCGATTCATGATCATGATTCATGATTCAATTCATGATTCAATTCATGATTTATGATTCAATTCATTATTCAATTCATGATTTATGATTCAATTCATGATTCATGATTTATGATTCATGATTCATGATTCAATTTATTATTCAAGATTCAATTAATGATGCATGATTCAATTCGTGATTCATGATTCAATTCATGATTCATGATTCAATTCATGATTCATGAATCATTTCATGATTCATTTCATGATTCATTTCATGATTCATTTCATGATTCATGATTCAATTTAAGATTCATGATTCAGTTCATGATTCATTTCATGATTCATTTCATGATTCATGATTCCTGATTCAATTCATGATTCATGATTCAATTCATGATTCATAATTCAATTCATGATTTAATTCATGATTCAACTTATGATTTAAATTCATGATTCAATTCATGATTCAATTCATGATGCATGATTCATGATTCAATTCATGATTCATGATTCAAATCATGATTCATGATTCAATTCATGAATCATGATTCGATTCATGATTCATGTTTCAATTCATGATTCAATTCTTGATTCAATTCATAATTAAATTCATGATTCATGATTCAATTCATGATTCATGATTTATGATTCAATGCATGATTCATGATTTATGATTCAATGCATGATTCAATTCTTGATTCAATTCATAATTCAATTCATGATTCATGATTCGATTCATGATTCATGTTTGAATTTATGATTCAATTCATGATTCATTTCATAATTCATGATTCAATTCATGATTCATGAATCAATTCTTGATTTATGATTCATGATTCAATTCATGATTCATGATTCAATTCATGATTCATGATTCAATTCATGATTCATGATTCATGATTCAATTCATGATTCAATTCATGATTTATTTCATGATTCATGATTCGATTCATGATCATGATTCAATTCATGATTCAATTCATGATTTATGATTCAATTCATGATTCATGATTTATGATTCATGATTCATGATTCGATTTATAATTGAAGATTCAATTAATGATGCATGATTCAATTCGTGATTCATGATTCAATTCATGATTCATGATTCATTTCGATTCATTTCATGATTCATTTCATGATTCATTTCATGATTCATGATTCCTGATTCAATTCATGATTCATGATTCAATTCATGATTCAATTTATGATTCATAATTCATGATTCAATTCATGATTCAATTCATGATTCATGATTCATGATTCATGATTCAATTCAAGATTTATGATTCATGATTCGATTCATGATTCATGATTCAATTCATGATTCGTGATTCAATTCATGATTCGTGATTCATGATTCATGATTCATGATTCAATTCATGATTCATGATTCGATTCATGATTCATGATTCAATTCATGATTCATGATTCATGATTCGATTTATGATTCATGATTCAATTCATGATTAATGATTCATGATTCGATTCATGATTCATGATTCAATTCATGATTTGTGATTCATTTCATGATTCATTTCATGATTCATGATTCAATTTAAGATTCATGATTCAGTTCATGATTCATTTCATGATTCATTTCATGATTCATGATTCCTGATTCAATTCATGATTCATGATTCAATTCATGATTCATAATTCAATTCATGATTTAATTCATGATTCAACGTATGATTTATAATTCATGATTCAATTCATGATTCAATTCATGATGCATGATTGATGATTCAATTCATGATTCATGATTCATGATTCAAATCATGATTCATGATTCAATTCATGAATCATGATTCGATTTATGATTCATGTTTTAATTCATGATTCAATTCTTGATTCAATTCATAATTAAATTCATGATTCATGATTCAATTCATGATTCATGATTTATGATTCAATGCATGATTCAATTCTTGATTCAATTCATAATTCAATTCATGATTCATGATTCGATTCATGATTCATGTTTGAATTCATGATTCAATTCATGATTCATTTCATAATTCATGATTCAATTCATGATTCATGAATCAATTCTTGATTTATGATTCATGATTCATGATTCAATTCATGATTCATGATTCAATTCATGATTCATGATTCAATTCTTGATTTATGATTCATGATTCATGATTCAATTCATGATTCATGATTCAATTCATGATTCATGATTCAATTCATGATTCATGATTCAATTCATGATTCATTATTCAATTCATGATTCATGATTCGATTCATGATTCATGATTCAATTCTTGATTCATGATTTGATTCATGATTCATGATTACATTTATGGTTCATGAATCTTGATTCAATTCATGATTTATTTCATGATTCATCATTCGATTCATGATTCATGATTCATGATTCAATTCATGATTTAATTCATGATTTATTTCATGATTCCTGATTCGATTCATGATTCATGATTCATGATTCAATTCATGATTCAATTCAGGATTTATGATTCAATTCATGATTCATGATTTATGATTCAATTCTTGAATCATGATTCATGATTCAAATTATGATTCATGATTAAATTCATGATTCATACTTTATGATTCAATTCATGATTCATGATTGATTTCATAATTCAATTCATGGTTCATGAATCTTGATTCAATTCATGATTTATTTCATGATTCATGATTCATGATTCAATTCATGATTCAATTCATGATTTATTTCATGATTCATGATTCGATTCATGATTCATGATTCATGATTCAATTCATGATTCAATTCATGATTTATGATTCAATTCATGATTCATGATTTAATTCATGATTCATGATTCATGATTCATGATTCGATTCATGATTCAGGTTATGATTTATTTCATGATTCATCATTCGATTCATGATTCATTATTCATGATTCAATACATGATTCAATTCATGATTTATAATTCAATACATGATTCATGATTCATGATTTAATTCATGATTCATGATTCATGATTCGATTTATAATTCATGATTCAATTCCTGATGCATGAATCAATTCGTGATTCATGATTCAATTCATGGATCATGATTCATTTCATGATTCATTTCATGATTCATGATTCCTGATTCAATTCATGATTCATGATTCAATTCATGATTCATGATTCATTTCATGATTCATGATTCAATTCATGATTCAATTCATGATTCAATTTATGATTCATAATTCATGATTCAATTCATGAGTCAATTCATGATTCATGATTCATGATTCAATTCATGATTCATGATTCATGATTCGATTCGTGATTCATGATTCAATTCATGATTCATGATTCAATTCATGATTAGTGATTCATGATTCATGATTCAATTCATGATTCATGATTCGATTCATGATTCATAATTCATGATTCAATTCATGATTCATGATTCATGATTCGATTTATGATTCATGATTCATGATTCAATTCATGATTAATGATTCAATTCATAATTCAATTCATGATTCATGATTCAATTCATGATTCATGATTCAATTCATGAATCATGATTTGATTCATGATTCATGTTTCAATTCATACTTCACTTCATGATTCATGATTCAATTCATGATTCAATGCATGATTCAATTCTTGATTCAATTCATAATTCAATTCATGATTCATGATTCGATTCATGATTCATGTTTGAATTCATGATTCAATTCATGATTCATTTCATGATTCATGATTCAATTTATGATTCATGATTCAATTCTTGATTTATAATTCATGATTCATGATTCAATTCATGATTCATGATTCGATTCATGATTCATGATTCAATTTTTAATTCATGATTCATGATACGAATTATGATTCAAGATAAAATTCATGATTTATGATTTATGATTCAATTCATGATTCATGATTTATTTCATGATTCAATTCATGGTTCATGAATCTTGATTCAATTCATGTTTTATTTCATGATTCGATTCATGATTCATGATTCATGATTCAATTCATGATTCAGGTTATGATTTATTTCATGATTCATGATTCGATTCATGATTCATTATTTATGATTCAATACATGATTCAATTCATGATTTATGATTCAATACATGATTCATGATTCAATACATGATTCATGATTCATGATTTAATTCATGATTCATGATTCATGATTCGATTTATAATTCATGATTCAATTCCTGATGCATGATTCAATTTGTGATTCATGATTCAATTCATGATTCATGATTCATTTCATGATTCATGATTCCTGATTAAATTCATGATTCATGATTCAATTCATGATTCATGATTCAATTCATGATTCAATTCATGATTCAATTTATGATCCATAATTCATGATTCAATTCATGAGTCAATTCATGATTCATGATTCATGATTCAATTCATGATTCATGATTCATGATTCGATTCGTGATTCATGATTCAATTCATGATTCATGATTCAATTCATGATTCGTGATTCATGATTCATGATTCAATTCATGATTCATGATTCGATTCATGATTCATAATTCATGATTCAAATCATGATTCATGATTCATGATTCGATTTATGATTCATGATTCATGATTCATGATTCAATTCATGATTAATGATTCAATTCATGATTCAATTCATAATTCATGATTCAATTCATGATTCATGATTCATTTCATGAATAATGATTCATGATTCAATTCATGATTCATGATTCGATTCATGATTCATGATTCGATTCATGATTCATGATTCAATTCATGATTAATGATTCAATTCATGATTCATGATTCGTTTTATGATTCTTTTCATGATTCATGATTTAATTCATGATTCATGATTCGTTTTATGATTCTTTTCATGATTCTTGATTTAATTCATGATTCATGATTCATGATTCAATTCATGATTAATGATTCAATTCATGATTCGTGATTCATTTTATGATTCATGATTCATGATTCAATTCATGATTCATGATTCAATTCATCATTCATGATTCAATTCATGATTCGATTCACGATTCATGCTTCAATTCATCATTCATGACTCATGATTCAATTCATGATTCATGATTCAATTCATCATTCATGATTCAATTCATCATTCATGATTCACGATTCAATTCATCATTCATGATTCAATACATGATTCATGATTTAATTCATGATTCATGATTTATGATTCATGATTCATGATTTGATTTATAATTCAAGATTCAATTAATGATGCATGATTCAATTCGTGATTCATTTCATGATTCATTTCATGATTCATGATTCCTGATTCAATTCATGATTCATGATTCAATTCATGATTCAATTTATGATTCATAATTCATGATTGAATCCATGATTCAATTCATGATTCATGATTCATGAATTATGATTCATGATTCAATTCATGATTTATGATTCATGAATCGATTCATGATTCATGATTCAATTCATGATTCATGATTCAATTCATGATTCGTGATTCATGATTCAATTCATGATTCATGATTCGATTCATGATTCATGATTCATGATTCAATTCATGAATAATGATTCATGATTCGATTCATGATTCATGATTCAATTTATGATTCGTGATTCATTTCATGATTCATTTCATGATTCATGATTCAATTTAAGATTCATGATTCAGTTCATGATTCATTTCATGATTCATTTCATGATTCATGATTCCTGATTCAATTCATGATTCATGATTCAATTCATGATTCATGATTCATTTCATGATTCATGATTCATAATTCAATTCATGATTTAATTCATGATTCAACTTATGATTTTTAATTCATGATTCAATTCATGATTCAATTCATGATGCATGATTCATGATTCAATTCATGATTCATGATTCATGATTCAAATCATGATTCATGATTCAATTTATGAATCATGATTCGATTCATGTTTCATGTTTCAATTCATGATTCAATTCTTGATTCAATTCATAATTAAATTCATGATTCATGATTCAATTCATGATTCATGATTTATGATTCAATGCATGATTCATGATTCATGATTCAATGCATGATTCAATTCTTGATTCAATTCATAATTCAATTCATGATTCATGATTCGATTCATGATTCATGTTTGAATTCATGATTCAATTCATGATTCATTTCATGATTCATGATTCAATTCATGATTCATGATTCAATTCTTGATTTATGATTCATGATTCATGATTCAATTCATGATTCATGACTCAATTCATGATTCATGATTCATGATTCAATTCTTGATTTATGATTCATGATTCATGAATCAATTCATGATTCATGATTCAATTTATGATTCATGATTCAATTCATGATTCATTATTCAATTCATGATTCATGATTCGATTCATGATTCATGATTCATTTCTTGATTCATGATTCAATTCATGATTCATGATTACATTTATGGTTCATGAATCTTGATTCAATTCATGATTTATTTCATGATTCATCATTCGATTCATGATTCATGATTCATGATTCAATTCATGATTCAATTCATGATTTATTTCATGATTCCTGATTCGATTCATGATTCATGATTCATGATACAATTCATGATTCAATTCAGGATTTATGATTCAATTCATGATTCATGATTTATGATTCAATTCTTGAATCATGATTCATGATTCGAATTATGATTCATGATTAAATTCATGATTCATAATTTATGATTTAATTCATGATTCATGATTGATTTCATAATTCAATTCATGGTTCATGAATCTTGATTCAATTCATGATTTATTTCATGATTCATGATTCATGATTCAATTCATGATTCAATTCATGATTTATTTCATGATTCATGATTCGATTCATGATTCAGGTTATGATGTATTTCATGATTCATGATTCGATTCATGATTCATTATTCATTATTCAATACATGATTCAATTCATGATTTATGATTCAATACATGATTCATGATTCATGATTTAATTCATGATTCATGATTCATGATTCATGATTCGATTTATAATTCATGATTCAATTCCTGATGCATGATTCAATTCGTGATTCATGATTCAATTCATGATTCATGATTCATTTCATGATTCATTTCATGATTCATGATTCCTGATTCAATTCATGATTCATGATTCAATTCATGATTCATGATTCATTTCATGATTCATGATTCCATTCATGATTCAATTCATGATTCATGATTCATTTCATGATTCATGATACAATTCATGATTCAATTCATGATTCAATTCATGATTCAATTCATGAGTCAATTCATGATTCATGATTCATGATTCAATTCATGATCAATGATTCATGATTCGATTCGTGATTCATGATTCAATTCATGATTCATGATTCAATTCATGATTAGTGATTCATGATTCATGATTCAATTCATGATTCATGATTCGATTCATGATTCATAATTCATGATTCAATTCATGATTCATGATTCATGATTCGATTTATGATTCATGATTCATGATTCATGATTCAATTCATGATTAATGATTCAATTCATGATTCAATTCATGATTCATGATTCAATTCATGATTCATGATTCAATTCATGAATCATGATTCGATTCATGATTCATGTTTCAATTCATACTTCAATTCATGATTCATGATTCAATTCATGATTCAATGCATGATTCAATTCTTGATTCATGATTCATATTTCAATGCATGATTCAATTCTTGATTCAATTCATAATTCAATTCATGATTCATGATTCGATTCATGATTCATGTTTGAATTCATGATTCAGGTTATGATTTATTTCATGATTCATGATTCGATTCATGATTCATTATTCATAATTCAATACATGATTCAATTCATGATTTATGATTCAATACATGATTCATGATTCATGATTTAATTCATGATTCATGATTCGATTTATAATTCATGATTCAATTCCTGATGCATGATTCAATTCGTGATTCATGATTCAATTCATGATTCATGATTCATTTCATGATTCATTTCATGATTCATGATTCCTGATTCAATTCATGATTCATGATTCAATTCATGATTCATGATTCATTTCATGATTCATGATTCAATTCATGATTCAATTCATGATTCAATTTATGATTCATAATTCATGATTCAATTCATGAGTCAATTCATGATTCATGATTCATGATTCAATTCATGATTCATGATTCATGATTCGATTCGTGATTCATGATTCAATTCTTGATTCATGATTCAATTCATGATTCGTGATTCATGATTTATGATTCAATTCATGATTCATGATTCGATTCATGATTCATAATTCATGATTCAATTCATGATTCATGATTCATGATTCGATTTATGATTCATGATTCATGATTCATGATTCATGATTCAATTCATGATTAATGATTCAATTCATGATTCAATTCATGATTCATGATTCAAATTATGATTCATGATTCATTTCATGAATCATGATTCATGATTCAATTCATGATTCATGATTCAATTCATGAATCATGATTCGATTCATGATTCATGTTTCAATTCATACTTCAATTCATGATTCATGATTCAATTCATGATTCAATGCATGATTCAATTCTTGATTCAATTCATAATTCAATTTATGATTCATAATTCATGATTCAATTCATGAGTCAATTCATGATTCATGATTCATGATTCAATTCATGATTCATGATTCATGATTCGAATCGTGATTCATGATTCAATTCATGATTCAATTCATGATTCGTGATTCGATTCATGATTCATAATTCATGATTCAATTCATGATTCATGATTCATGATTCGATTTATGATTCATGATTCATGATTCATGATTCATGATTCAATTCATGATTAATGATTCAATTCATGATTCAATTCATGATTCATGATTCAATTTATGATTCATGATTCATTTCATGAATCATGATTCATGATTCAATTCATGATTCATGATTCAATTCATGAATCATGATTCGATTCATGATTCATGTTTCAATTCATACTTCAATTCATGATTCATGATTCAATTCATGATTCAATGCATGATTTAATTCTTGATTAATGATTCAATTCATGATTCATGATTCAATTCATGATTCATGATTCGTTTTATGATTCTTTTCATGATTCATGATTTAATTCATGATTCATGATTCAATTCATGATTAATGATTCAATTCATGATTCGTGATTCATTTTATGATTCATGATTCATGATTCAATTCATGATTCATGATTCAATTCATCATTCATGATTCAATTCATGATTCGATTCATGATTCATGATTCAATTCATCATTCATGACTCATGATTCAATTCATGATTCATGATTCAATTCATCATTCATGATTTAATTCATCATTCATGATTCATCATTCAATTCATGATTCATGATTCAATACACGATTCATGATTCGATTCATGATTCATAATTCAATTCATGATTCATGATTCATGATTCAATTCATGATTCGATTCATGATTCATGATTCAATTCATGATTCATGATTCATGATTCAATTCATTATTCATGATTCAAATTATGATTCATGATTCATGATTCATGATTCGATTCATGATTCATGATTCATGATTCGATTCATGATTCATGATTCATGATTCGATTCATGAATTATGATTCAATTCATGATTCATGATTCATGATTCAATTCATGATTAGATTCATGATTCATGATTTATGATTCAATTCATGATTCATGATTCATGATTCAATTCATCATTCATGATTCAATTCATGATTCATGATTCGATTCGTGATTCATGATTCAATTCATGAATCATGATTCAATTCATGATTCGTGATTCATGATTCATGATTCAATTTATGATTCATGATTCGATTCATGATTCATAATTCATGATTCAATTTATGATTCATGATTCATGATTCGATTTATGATTCATGATTCATGATTCATGATTCATGATTCAATTCATGCTTAATGATTCAATTCATGATTCAATTCATGATTCATGATTCAATTCATGATTCATGATTCAATTCATGAATCATGATTCGATTCATGTTTCAATTCATACTTCAATTCATGATTCATGATTCAATTCATGATTCAAAGCATGATTCAAATTTTTAAATCATGATTCATGATTCAATGCATGATTCAATTCTTGATTCAATTCATAATTCAATTCATGATTCATGATTCGATTCATGATTCATGTTTGAATTCATGATTCAATTCATGATTCATTTCATGATTCATGATTCAATTTATGATTCATGATTCAATTCTTGATTTATAATTCATGATTCATGATTCAATTCATGATTCATGATTCGATTCATGATTCATGATTCAATTTTTAATTCATGATTCATGATACGAATTATGATTCATGATAAAATTTATGATTTAATTCATGATTCATGATTTATGATTTAATTCATGATTCATGATTTATTTCATGATTCAATTCATGGTTCATGAATCTTGATTCAATTCATGTTTTATTTCATGATTCGATTCATGATTCATGATTCAATTCATGGTTCAGGTTATGATTTATTTCATGATTCATGATTCGATTCATGATTCATTATTCATGATTCAATACATGATTCAATTCATGATTTATGATTCAATACATGATTCATGATTCATGATTTAATTCATGATTCATGATTCATGATTCGATTTATAATTCATGATTCAATTCCTGATGCATGATTCAATTCGTGATTCATGATTCAAATCATGATTCATGATTCATTTCATGATTCATTTCATGATTCATGATTCCTGATTCAATTCATGATTCATGATTCAATTCATGATTCATGATTCATTTCATGATTCATGATTCATTTCATGATTCAATTCATGATTCAATTTATGATTCATAATTCATGATTCAATTCATGAGTCAATTCATGATTCATGATTCAATTCATGATTCATGATTCATGATTCGCTTCATGATTCATGATTCAATTCTTGATTCATGATTCAATTCATGATTCGTGATTCATGATTTATGATTCAATTCATGATTCATGATTCGATTCATGATTCATAATTCATGATTCAATTCATGATTCATGATTCATGATTCAATTTATGATTCATGATTCATGATTCATGATTCATGATTCAATTCATGATTCATGATTCAATTCATGAATCATGATTCGATTCATGATTCATGTTTCAATTCATACTTCAATTCATGATTCATGATTCAATTCATGATTCAATGCATGATTCAATTCTTGATTCAATTCATAATTCGATTCATGATTCAATTTATGATTCATGATTCAATTCTTGATTTATAATTCATGATTCATGATTCAATCCATGATTCATGTTTCGATTCATGATTCATGATTCAATTCATGATTAATGATTCAATTCATGATTCATGATTCGTTTTATGATTCTTTTCATGATTCATGATTTAATTCATGATTCATGATTCATGATTCAATTCATGATTAATGATTCAATTCATGATTTGTGATTCATTTTATGATTCATGATTCATGATTCAATTCATGATTCATGATTCAATTCATCATTCATGATTCAATTCATGATTCGATTCATGATTCATGATTCAATTCATCATTCATGACTCATGATTCAATTCATGAATCATGATTCAATTCATCATTCATGATTCAATTCATGATTCATGATTCAATTCATGATTCATGATTCAATACATGATTCATGATTCGATTCATGATTCATAATTCAATTCATGATTCATGATTCGATTCATGATTCATGATTCAATTCATGATTCATGATTTATGATTCAATTCATGATTCGATTCATGATTCATGATTCGATATATGATTCATGATTAAATTCATGATTCATGATTTATGATTCAATTCATGATTCATGATTCATGATTCAATTCATGATTCGATTCATGATTCATGATTCATTATTCAATTCATGATTCATGATTCGATTTATGATTCATGATTCAATTCTTGATTCATGATTCGATTCATGATTCATGATTACATTTATGGTTCATGAATCTTGATTAAATTCATGATTTATTTCATGATTCATGATTGGATTCATGATTCATGATTCATGATTCAATTCAAGATTCAATTCATGATTTATTTCATGATTCCAGATTCGATTCATGATTTATTTCATGATTCCTGATTTGATTCATGATTCATGATTTAATTCATGATTTAATTCAGGATTTATGATTCAATTCATGATTCATGATTCATGATTCAATTCATGATTCATAATTCATGATTCGATTTATGATTCATGATTCAATTTATGATGCATGATTCAATTTGTGATTCATGATTCAATTCATGATTCATGATTCATTTCATGATTCATTTCATGATTCATGATTCCTGATTCAATTCATGATTCATGATACAATTCATGATTCGATTCATGATTCATGATTCAATTCATGATTCGATTCATGATTCATGATTCAATTTATGATTCATGATTTTTTTTAATGAATCATGATTAAATTCTTGATTCATGATTCGATTTATGATTCATGATTAAATTCATGATTCATGATTTATGATTCAATTCATGATTCATGATTTATTTCATGATTCAATTCATGGTTCATGAATCTTGATTCAATTCATGATTTATTTCATGATTCATAATTCGATTCATGATTCATAATTCATGATTCAATTCATGATTCAATTCATGATTTATTTCATACTTCATGATTCGATTCATGATCATGATTCATGATTCAATTCATGATTCAATTCATGATTTATGATTCAATTCATGATTTATGATTTATGATTCATGATTCATAATTCGATTTATAATTCATGATTCAATTAATGATGCATGATTCAATTCGTGATTCATGATTCAATTCATGATTCATGATTCATTTCATGATTCATGATTCCTGATTCAAATTATGATTCATGATTCATGATTCGATTCATGATTCATGATTCAATTCATGATTCATGATTCAATTCATGATTCGTGATTCATGATTGAATTCATGATTTATGATTCATGATTCGAATTATGATTCATGATTCAATTCATGATTCATGATTCAATTCATGATTCGTGATTCATGATTCATGATTCAATTCATGATTCATGATTCTATTCATGATTCTTAATTCATGATTCAATTCATGATTTATGATTCATGATTCGATTTATGATTCATGATTCAATTCATGATTAATGATTCATGATTCGATTCATGATTCATGATTTAATTCATGATTCATGATTCATTTCATGATTCATTTCATGATTCATGATTCAATTCAAGATTCATGATTCAGTTCATGATTCATTTCATGATTCATGATTCCTGATTCAATTCATGATTCATGATTCAATTCATGATTCATGATTCATAATTCAATTCATGATTCAATTCATGATTCAACTTATGAATAATTATTCATGATTCAATTCATGATTCAATTCATGATGCATGATTCAATTCATGATTCATGATTCAATTCATTAATCATGATTCGATTCATGATTCATGTTTCAATTCATGATTCAATTCTTGATTCAATTCATAATTAAATTCATGATTCATGATTCAATTCATGATTCATGATTCATGATTCAATTCATGATTCATGATTCAATGCATGATTCAATTCTTGCTTCAATTCATAATTGAATTCATGATTCATGATTTGATTCATGATTCATGTTTGAATTCATGATTCAATTCATGATTCATGATTCAATTCTTGATTTATGATTCATGATTCATGATTCAATTCATGATTCATGATTCAATTCATGATTCATGATTCGATTCATGATTCATGATTCATGATTCGATTCATGATTCATGATTCATGATTCAATTCATGATTCATGATTCAATTCATGATTCAAGATTCAATTCATGATTCATCATTCAATTCATGATTCATGATTCGATTCATGATTCATGATTCAATTCTTGAATCATGATTCATGATTCGAATTATGATTCATGATTAAATTCATGATTCATGATTTATGATTCAATTCATGATTCATGATTGATTTCATAATTCAATTCATGGTTCATGAATCTTGATTCAATTCATGATTTAATTCATTATTCAATTCATGATTTATTTCATGATTCATGATTCGATTCATGATTCAATTCATGATTTATGATTCAATTCATGATTCATGATTCATGATTTAATTCATGATTCATGATTCATGATTCGATTTATAATTCATGATTCAATTCATGATGCATGATTCAATTCGTGATTCATGATTCATGATTCAATTCATGATTAATGATTCAATTCATGATTCGTGATTCATTTTATGATTCATGATTCATGATTCAATTCATCATTCATGATTCAATTCATGATTCATGATTCAATTCATGATTCGATTCATGATTCATGATTCAATTCATCATTCATGATTCAATTCATCATTCATGATTAAATTCATGATTCGATTCATGATTCAATTCATCATTCATGACTCATGATTCAATTCATGATTCATGATTCAATTCATTATTCATGATTCAATTCATCATTCATGATTCATGATTCAATTCATGATTCATGATTCAATACATGATTCATGATTCATGATTCAATTCATGATTCAATTCATGATTCATGATTCGATATATGATTCATGATTAAATTCATGATTCATGATTTATGATTCAATTCATGATTCATGATTCAATTCATGATTCATGATTCGATTCATGATTCATGATTCATGATTCGATTCATGATTCATGATTCATGATTCAATTCATGATTCATGATTCAATTCATGATTCAAGATTCAATTCATGATTCATCATTCAATTCATGATTCATGATTCGATTCATGATTCATGATTCAATTCTTGAATCATGATTCATGATTCGAATTATGATTCATGATTAAATTCATGATTCATGATTTATGATTCAATTCATGATTCATGATTGATTTCATAATTCAATTCATGGTTCATGAATCTTGATTCAATTCATGATTTAATTCATTATTCAATTCATGATTTATTTCATGATTCATGATTCGATTCATGATTCAATTCATGATTTATGATTCAATTCATGATTCATGATTCATGATTTAATTCATGATTCATGATTCATGATTCGATTTATAATTCATGATTCAATTCATGATGCATGATTCAATTCGTGATTCATGATTCATGATTCAATTCATGATTAATGATTCAATTCATGATTCGTGATTCATTTTATGATTCATGATTCATGATTCAATTCATCATTCATGATTCAATTCATGATTCATGATTCAATTCATGATTCGATTCATGATTCATGATTCAATTCATCATTCATGATTCAATTCATCATTCATGATTAAATTCATGATTCGATTCATGATTCAATTCATCATTCATGACTCATGATTCAATTCATGATTCATGATTCAATTCATTATTCATGATTCAATTCATCATTCATGATTCATGATTCAATTCATGATTCATGATTCAATACATGATTCATGATTCATGATTCAATTCATGATTCAATTCATGATTCATGATTCGATATATGATTCATGATTAAATTCATGATTCATGATTTATGATTCAATTCATGATTCATGTTTCAATTCATGATTCATGATTCAATTCATGATTCATGATTCATGATTCGATTCGTGATTCATGATTCAATTCATGATTTATGATTCAATTCAAGATTCGTGATTCATGATTCAATTCATGATTCATGATTCGATTCATGATTCATAATTCATGATTCAATTCATGATTCATGATTCGATTTATGATTCATGATTCATGATTCATGATTCATGATTCAATTCATGCTTAATGATTCAATTCATGATTCAATTCATGATTCATGATTCAATTCATGATTCATGATTCATTTCATGAATCATGATTCATGATTCAATTCATGATTCATGATTCAATTCATGAATCATGATTTGATTCAAGATTCATGATTCAATTCATGAATCATGATTCGATTCATGATTCATGTTTCAATTCATACTTCAATTCATGATTCATGATTCAATTCATGATTCAATGCATGATTCAATTCTTGATTCAATTCATAATTCAATTCATGATTCATGATTCGATTCATGATTCATGTTTGAATTCATGATTCAATTCATGATTCATTTCATGATTCATGATTCAATTTATGATTCATGATTCAATTCTTGATTTATAATTCATGATTCATGATTCAATTCATGATTCATGATTCAATCCATGATTCATGATTCGATTCATGATTCATGATTTATGATTCAATTCATGATTCAGGTTATGATTTATTTCATGATTCATGATTCGATTCATGATTCATTATTCATGATTCAATACATGATTCAATTCATGATTTATGATTCAATACATGATTCATGATTCATGATTTAATTCATGATTCATGATTCATGATTCGATTTATAATTCATGATTCAATTCCTGATGCATGATTCAATTCGTGATTCATGATTCAATTCATGATTCATGATTCATTTCATGATTCATTTCATGATTCATGATTCCTGATTCAATTCATGATTCATGATTCAATTCATGATTCTTGATTCAATTCATGATTCATGATTCATTTCATGATTCATGATTCAATTCATGATTCAATTCATGATTCAATTTATGATTCATAATTCATGATTCAGTTCATGAGTCAATTCATGATTCATGATTCATGATTCGATTCATGATTCATGATTCGATTCGTGATTCATGATTCAATTCATGATTCAATTCTTGATTCAATTCATAATTAAATTAATGATTCATGATTCAATTCATGATTCATGATTCATGATTCAATGCATGATTCATGATTCATGATTCAATGCATTATTCAATTCTTGATTCAATTCATAATTGAATTCATGATTCATGATTTGATTCATGATTCATGTTTGAATTCATGATTCAATTCACGATTCATGATTCAATTCTTGATTTATGATTTATGATTCATGATTCAATTCATGATTCATGATTCGATTCATGATTCATGATTCATGATTCAATTCATGATTCATGATTCAATTCATGATTCAAGATTCAATTCATGATTCATCATTCAATTCATGATTCATGATTCGATTCATGATTCATGATTCAATTATTGAATCATGATTCATGATTCGAATTATGATTCATGATTAAATTCATGATTTATGATTCAATTCATGATTCATGATTGATTTCATAATTCAATTCATGGTTCATGAATCTTGATTCAATTCATGATTTAATTCATGATTCAATTCATGATTTATTTCATGATTCATGATTCGATTCATGATTCAATTCATGATTTATGATTCAATTCATGATTCATGATTCATGATTTAATTCATGATTCATGATTCATGATTCATGATTCGATTTATAATTCATGATTCAATTCATAATGCATTATTCAATTCGTGATTCATGATTCATGATTCAATTCATGATTAATAATTCAATTCATGATTCGTGATTCATTTTATGATTCATGATTCATGATTCAATTCATCATTCATGATTCAATTCATCATTCATGATTCAATTCATGATTCGATTCATGATTCATGATTCAATTAATCATTCATGATTCAATTCATCATTCATGATTCAATTCATGATTCGATTCATGATTCATGATTCAATTCATTATTCATGACTCATGATTCAATTCATGATTCATGATTCAATTCATCATTCATGATTCAATTCATGATTCATGATTCAATACATGATTCATGATTCGATTCATAATTTATAATTCAATTCATGATTCGATTCATGATTCATGGTTCAATTCATGATTCATGATTCATGATTCAATTCATTATTCATGATTCAATTCATGATTCATGATTCATGATTCATGATTCATGATTCGATTCATGATTCATGATTCAATTCATGATTCATGATTCATGATTCAATTCATGATTCGATTCATGATTCATGATTCGATATATGATTCATGATTCATGATTCAATTCATGATTCATGATTTATGATTCAATTCATGATTCATGATTCAATTCATGATTCATGATTCAATTCATGATTCATGATTCATGATTCGATTCGTGATTCATGATTCAATTCATGATTCATGATTTAATTCATGATTCATGATTCGATTCATGATTCATAATTCATGATTCAATTCATGATTCATGATTCGATTTATGATTCATGATTCATGATTCATGATTCATGATTCAATTCATGCTTAATGATTCAATTCATGATTCAATTCATGATTCATGATTCAATTCATGATTCATGATTCATTTCATGAATCATGATTCATGATTCAATTCATGAATCATGATTCGATTCATGATTCATGATTCAATTCATGAATCATGATTCATGATTCAATGCATGATTCAATTCTTGATTCAATTCATAATTCAATTCATGATTCATGATTCGATTCATGATTCATGTTTGAATTCATGATTCAATTCATGATTCATTTCATGATTCATGATTCAATTTATGATTCATGATTCAATTCTTGATTTATAATTCATGATTCATGATTCAATTCATGATTCATGATTCAATCCATGATTCATGATTCGATTCATGATTCATGATTCATGATTCAATTCATGATTCAGGTTATGATTTATTTCATGATTCATGATTCGATTCATGATTCATTATTCATGATTCAATACATGATTCAATTCATGATTTATGATTCAATACATGATTCATGATTCATGATTTAATTCATGATTCATGATTCAATTCGTGATTCATGATTCAATTCATGATTCATGATTCAATTCATGATTCATAATTTATTTCATGATTCATTTCATGATTCATGATTCCTGATTCAATTCATGATTCATGATTCAATTCATGATTCATGATTCATTTCATGATTCATGATTCAATTCATGATTCAATTCATGATTCAATTTATGATTCATAATTCATGATTCAGTTCATGAGTCAATTCATGATTCATGATTCATGATTCAATTCATGATTCATGATCCATGATTCGATTCGTGATTCATGATTCAATTCATGATTCATGATTCAATTCATGATTCGTGATTCATGATTTATGATTCAATTCATGATTCATGATTCGATTCATGATTCATAATTCATGATTCAATTCATGATTCATGATTCATGATTCGATTTATGATTCATGATTCATGATTCATGATTCATGATTCAATTCATGATTAATGATTCAATTCATGATTCAATTCATGATTCATGATTCAATTCATGATTTATGATTCAATTCATGAATCATGATTCGATTCATGATTCATGTTTCAATTCATACTTCAATTCATGATTCATGATTCAATTCATGATTCAATGCATGATTCAATTCTTGATTCATGATTCAATGCATGATTCAATTCTTGATTCAATTCATAATTCAATTCATGATTCATGATTCAATTTATGATTCATGATTCAATTCTTGATTTATAATTCATGATTCATGGTTCAATTCATGATTCATGATTCAATCCATGATTCATGATTCGATTCATGATTCATGATTCAATTCACGATTAATGATTCAATTCATGATTCATGATTTGTTTTATGATTCTTTTCATGATTCATGATTTAATTCATGATTCATGATTCATGATTCAATTCATGATTAATGATTCAATTCATGATTCGTGATTCATTTTATGATTCATGATTCATGATTCAATTCATGATTCATGATTCAATTCATCATTCATGATTCAATTCATGATTCGATTCATGATTCATGATTCAATTCATCATTCATGACTCATGATTCAATTCATGATTCATGATTCAATTCATCATTCATGATTCAATTCATCATTCATGATTCATGATTCAATTCATGATTCATGATTCAATACATGATTCATGATTCGATTCATGATTCATAATTCAATTCATGATTCATGATTCATGATTCAATTCATGATTCGATTCATGATTCATGATTCAATTCATGATTCATGATTCATGATTCAATTCATTATTCATAATTCAATTCATGATTCATGATTCATGATTTGATTCATGATTCATAATTCGATTCAGGATTCATGATTCAATTCATGATTCATGATTCATGATTCATGATTCATGATTCAATTCATGATTTATGATTCATGATTCGATTCATGATTCATGATTCGATTCATGATTCATGACTCATGATTTGATTCATGATTCATGATTCAATTCATGATTCGTGATTCATGATTCATGATTCAATTCATGATTCATGATTCGATTCATGATTCATGATTCATGATTCAATTCATGATTCATGATTCATGATTCGATTTATGATTCATGATTCAATTCATGATTAATAATTTATGATTCGATTCATGATTCATGATTCAATTCATGATTCGTGACTCATTTCATGATTCATTTCATGATTCATGATTCAATTTAAGATTCATGATTCAGTTCAAGATTCATTTCATAATTCATTTCATAATTCATGATTCCTGATTCAATTCATGATTCATGATTCAATTCATGATTCATAATTCAATTCATGATTTAATTTATGATTCAACTTATGATTTATAATTCATGATTCAATTCATGATTCAATTCATGATGCATGATTCATAATTCAATTCATGATTCGATTCATGATTCATGTTTCAATTCATGATTCAATTCATGATTCATTTCATAATTCATGATTCAATTCATGATTCATGATTCAATTCTTGATTTATGATTCATGATTCATGAATCAATTCATGATTCATGATTCAATTCATGATTCATGATTCAATTCATGATTCATTATTCAATTCATGATTCATGATTCGATTCATGATTCATAATTCAATTCTTGATTCATGATTCGATTCATGATTACATTTATGGTTCATGAATCTTGATTCAATTCATGATTCAATTCATGATTTATTTCATGATGCCTGATTCGATTCATGATTCATGATTCATGATTCAATTCATGATTCAATTCAGGATTCATGATTCAATTCATGATTCATAATTCAATTCATGATTCAATTTATGATTCATAATTCATGATTCAGTTCATGAGTCAATTCATGATTCATGATTCA